>PIJE02001124.1:144672-159117 GCA_002895965.2 Coryphaenoides rupestris | reverse complement strand
TTTGTCTTTGTTTTTGTTGTTTCGATCACACACACCAACTCCCAAAGAGCAACTTCTTTTAGAGCCCACCATTCACTTGCAGACCCTTCTGGACACATCTTTGTGTACTACAGTACATGTCTGCATAGGCCTCCCTGCTTGACCAGGTTTAAGTTACACGGCTCTTCATTTGTCACTCAGCAAAGTTACACTATTTCATGTCATTGAGGGAAAACAAACAGATTTTTAGCTGCTTTTTATGAGACACAAATAGGCCTACACATATTTGCATCAGTGTGGTACACAACATAAGCCTATGCTTAATTAAACTGATTTCAAAGATTATGTTATTGTGAGGGTGTATTTTCTTCACACACCACAACAGATCAAGAAGAAGCAGCAGGATGTGGTGGGGTTCCTGGAGGCTCTGAAGGTGGAGTACACGCCACTAGACATCGCCTGCAATGAGAACAACCGCATGTGGATGAGGGAGAACGTGCCCAAGGAGAAAAAGCCCTCCAACGGCATCCCCCTGCCCCCTCAGATCTTCAACGAAGAGAGCTACTGTGGGGTGAGCGTTCTTGAAATGGGTGGCGCGCCGCAGAACGCATTGAAAGTCATTTGCTACGGGGACACACGTGAATCCGTGGGGAAAGGACAAAATGGGCAACTTTTGTGCTGCTATACTGCGGTGTGAAAAGATGTCAAAATAAACTCCCTTCCTCCACGAGCAATCGATCAACAGTCTGCATTTCTCCTATCACACATCCCCCTCCTATATTGCCTCGCCGTGCTGTGGTTCTCTCTACCATTTTCAATTTCCCCTTCCCAATCACTTTTGCAGGGCCACAGTGAGCCAGTCACATGACAGTGGCTTTCCTCCTGCATATTTTTGGCATCTTGTTGTGTGTTTGTTCTTTTTCCTCTTCTTTTTCAAAAAAGACAGATTTATACGTTTGCATCTCTCTCTCTCTCTCTCTCTCTCTCTCTCTCTCGTTCTCCCTGGTGAACTGTTCGATGGTGACCCAACTGTCTATCATTGTGCTGCATGGACTGCATTCATATTCCTTTTCCATCTGGAGCCCTCGGTGTGGTGCATGGGCAGGCCAACCGAAGCCCTTGTGATTTTTACATTGAAAGTCACTCCTGCACTCACTACTTCTCTCCCTTTCTGTGGTTCCACGGACCAATACGCGTCATGTCTTATATCGCATTCTTTTTCTTTTCTTCTATTCAAATGCTTTAAACCCTGCTTCCCTTAATACCAATTTCCTATAGGAGGAAGACGAGGCCGAAGCCTTAGAGGTACTTTCTCAGATGTTCGATTCCCTGTTTCCACTTTGCATGGCGTGGACGTTCTGAGATTGAACTACAGGGGCATGTGACTGCACATAACGGACCGTATGGGTTGATGTGAACTTTGACCCTTTGTTTTGCTCCCCTCTTTGTAAGGGACTTTAAGCATTTTGTGGATGAGGTTCTTATTGAATAGAACAATGCATTTTATCCATGTAGCCACGTCACTCTATCAGTGTCTTCGTATGCATTGTGAGAGACTGTTTCTCTGGGCCTGCAGGATGTTTTGTTCTGTAGATTTTCTCTTGTGAAGGCATTTGAAGTACATTCTATAGGATGGGTTGTCATGGTTTCCCAAACGTGACCCACAGGCCGTGGTTTTTGATTTGGTAATGTTGCAGGTTAAATGTAACCCTCTGACTTGATCAACAATGACAATGCAATGATGACTTTGTATTGTATTTCCTGAAGTCATGAGTATATGAGATCATTTGCCACACAAGGGGGTTGCAGTGACGTTTCTTTTCTGCTCGCAGTCTAGGAAATATGCTGGCTACATCGACCGCTATTAAGATATTCTAGCCAGATGAGCGTAAAGGCGGCCACATCCACAGGCAACGCAGCCATATGATCGTCAAAGGGTTGGACTTTCTTTTCTTCGTGGATATGTCATGTCTCATGTTGGATCCCACGGGAAAGGTAGTGTGGTCCAATCTCTGGTCCAAACTCTGCACTCGGTGAATGATCAGCGTGCCTCCACTTGCTTCACTGGTCATGGTGAACAGGTGTGTGTGCTTTGCACTTTCACTTTATGGCAGGACCGTGGGGACCCCTTTCTGTTCCTATTTCACACCAGACGTGCCCTTTTAAAGAGTTGGACCGTAACACCATTTAACTACAATAACGGCTTTAATGTGAGCTAGGGTTGGCGTTTACCCCCCCCTCTCTCCCATTCATTTTTAACAAGACATCTCTTCTTTCGACGCCTCTGGATTCCACCGTTCTTGCCTCCATCCCTAAGGCGTCTTAACTTCATCCACTAACGTCATATGGTCCGATCCACTGCCCTTGGCTCTGTGCCTTCATGAAACCTTCCTCCCCTCCTCCTTCTTTCTTTCCATTGTCATGGATTTACCCGAGGAGGAGGAGGAAGAGGATGAGGATGAAGAGGTGGATGAAGCAAAGGTAGTAAATACAGCGACAGACCAAACAAACATCCCCCCCCACCGAATACCTCTGCGCAAGCCCCCACCTCCCACTCCCTCCCAGATCTATATAGTCTAGCGATGGAGGTTTTCTTTCATCTGGAAGCAATGCTGTTCTCCAGGCCACCGTAACCCGCCCGCCCCCAGCACAGCAGTATGTTAATCTCGCCAATGTTAACCTCTGCAGATGTATGGTTGGACAACATTGGAGCGAATGGGGACCAGGATTGCTCTGGTGTATCTAGTAAAATGCTCAGACCTAACCTTTCAAGTGTTTAGGACCGGCGCGAAAGACCCTCCAAGAAGGAAGAGCAGCAGAGCCAGGCTTTGAAGATTATGATGATTATGATGATTATTATCATTTCCATAAAATATCATCAGCCCGCACACGTCTGGGTCAAGCTGGGTCAGTGCCGTGAGGACTATGCCGGAGGGTGTCTGACCAAACCAGCCGGACCACACACTCCACATCTAGAGCCAATTAAAAGCAGAAAACATCATTAATCCAAAATGTAACGATGGGTAACACTCCACATACTTATTGTACTTTTTGCTTTGGACAAAAGTGTCTGTTAAATGTAATGCAAATGTAAAAAGCTTGACTTGGATCCTATTTAGATAAATGACAATGTGTTGGAAAAAAACAGTCCTTTCCTCCCAAGCCAGTGAGATGTCAATTCACAAGCCAATTCCTTTTTAATTCCATTAACAACGTGTAGGAAGAAGACGAGCAGCCAGTGTCTGAGGTATACACTCTTCCCTAAGGCTACACTCACTGTAGCCTGTCTTTACAGTGTGGTCTATATTCCTCCGGGCCCATAGGGGGCTCCCTTGTTGTGTGGGATTGTTCCTCTTTCTGCATCTCTTAACCCTTCTTCTTCTCTGTTTAATGACTGTAACCACCACTAACCGTCATTCCTCTCCGTTGTAGCGTGCATTTCTCTCTCCGTTGTAGCTTCTTGTAGAAGCCGTGTGTTGTGCCCTTGTACTGCGAGAAAACCTGATTCCTGTGTAAACCAGCACAAACTAAACCGAACCTCGTTTCATTTATTTCCTATCCCTTGTCGGCCCGTTTGGTAAAGGCTTTAAACCCTTCTTCTTCTCTGTTTAATGACTGTAACCACCACTAACCGTCATTCCTCTCCGTTGTAGCTTCTTGTAGAAGCCGTGTGATTATATTTTTTTCAGTGCCTGGAAAACCATCCGTCTCTTTTTCTCTTTCCTCTCCTATAGCTTCTGTAGCTCTACCTCCTCTATCCTCTGTCTCCCTTTCCGCAGGTCCCCTGTGGAGTGGGCTGCATCTTGTGCAAAACAAAGCCACATTCACCTTTCTCTCTTTGCATGTGTTTTGCAGCTCATCAAGTCATTATGCCAATCTTACACATTCGATAACAGTTCAGAAAACTCATCGTAATCCATTCCAAAGACATGAGCCTGCAGCAGTGTGCTGCTATATAACTTCATGTCATAAGTTCATATTTATTTCATTTTTCTTTGTTGATTATCAACTAACATAATGGCAGATTGACAAACCTATTTCCACCCGCACATATCCGAATGCATGTCGTTTTTCCCTCCCATTCATGTTTAATATTGCGTTCGTTGAGAAATATCGATACTTGGCTTCATACACTTTATAACACATTTTAGTTGCATGCTGTTTAAATAGATGCGCGCCACATAGCTCTGACCGCTTCTTGCCGTGTTGTCCACCTCTGGGTTTGCTTCCCGCAGGAGGAAGAGGAATTGCAGTCGGAGGTAACTGCGTCGGGCGGCCATCTCCCCCTATAGTCACCGGTCGTGTGGGTTTGTTGTGGCAGAGAGCAGAGGGAGGCGGCTTGATTTACAAAAATAAAATAAATAAATTGGAGAGTCGTAGTGCCCTGCTGTCCGCCTGTCATCTTTAAGTCTTTTAGATCATAGAATTCTCTCCTTCCACCCTTCCTTCCATCATTGTCAATTTTTTTCCTCCATCTCTCTCTTTCTTCCCTATTTAACTTTTCTTTGTGTTCACCTTTTCACTGGACGGTTTCTGTCCTCCGTCCCCTCTCTCTGTCTCTGTCTCTCGCTCTCTGTTGTGTTGTTAATGTCCTGTTCCTCATTTCTTTCCAAGTTGCGTGGCTGTGTCCCAACAGCCAGATCTTGTCCCTGTAGATTCCATGCTCACCCTCTCTCTCTCTCTCTCTCTCTCCTCTCCCTCTCTCTCTCTCTCTCCTCTCCTCTCTCTCTCTCTCTCTCTCTCTCTGTCTCTTCTCTCTCTCTCTTCTCTCTCTCGTCTCTCTCTCTCTCTCTCTTGTCTCTCTCTCTCTCTCTCTCTCTCTCTCTCTCTCTTGTCTCTCTCTCTCTCTCTCTCTCTCTCTCTCTCTCTCTCTCTCTCTCTCTCTCTCTCTTCTCTCGCTCTCTCTCTCTCTCTCTCTCTCTCTCTTCTCTCTCTCTCTCTTCTCCCTCTCTCTCGTGTAATAATGTTGTAATGAGGTGGCCTTTAATTTGACATTGGGGTCAATGAGGCACATAAAAGCAATTCCTTGCTTCGTTGCCGGCTTATCTTTTCAATTAATCTGATTAGGTTACTGCCAAACATTAAAAGGCAATGGGAGCGATATCGCCTCCGCACAGCCATGTACCTTCATCCACATAAGCTTTTACCGCCCCCAAGTGGGGACATGGGGGAACTGCAGAGAAGCAGGCAGACAGTGGAGAATCAGCGCAGTTTACCTGTGTAAGCTTGGGTCTCCTCCTCCACCTCCTCCTCCTCCGACGCTCCCCAGCTCTGTCTACTCATACTCCTGTTAGGAAGAGACAGAGTACGTCATTGATACTGGGACACACACACACACACACACACACACACACACACACACACACACACACACAGTTGAAAGGTTAGGTCATTTATGAGCATTTTACTAGATACACCAGAGCAATCCTGGTCCCCATTCGCTCCAATGTTGTCCAACCATACATCTGCAGAGGTTAACATTGGCGAGATTAACATACTGCTGTGCTGGGGGCGTCTCCCGTTTCGCCCGGAGCACCCCCCACCCCACCCCCCGATAAGCCCTTGTCGTGCCTCGTTATGGGGAAGCCGCTTAGAGTGGTCCACATGTGCCCACAGAGCTCCTGGTGGTGGTGGGTAGTGGTTGCCTCGGATTTCGTTGGGTTTGTCTGTCTGTACCCCGGTCGAGTGGTGGACATCGGGTGACCTCATTAATTTTTCCTTCTGTCTTGTGTTGCAGCCCTTTGGAAAGCCCCCCCAACCCCCCCACTGATCATGGTTCCCCGTCTGCTGGACCTTACTGGAAACATCGTGTTCCACAGGGGCCAAAGAAAGTCCTGACGCCGCTCTCGCCCACCCACCAAACTCATTTCCCCATTTGTTTTGCGATTGACAGACTGCAATGTTGACCTAATTTTTATATTTTTTCGCGTAGGTAGAACAATGTAAACGATGTAGTCAAGTGGAGTCGTGTTTTGTACAGTCAATGTGAAGTGTACAGGCAGTCGATGTGTACAAACGCTTGAACGTGCCTTCCAAAACGGTAATTTCATCCCACACATAGTACATGATAGCTGTTACTATATACTCACTCACACACACACACACACACACACACCATTGCTTGCCACCAATTTCTGAACGAGATTTGATAATATCGCACTTTCCACCATTCTCAATGCACTGTTATGACCGTATTAATGTCTCTAGTGTTTCATGCAGTAGTGATGGCTGTTTGAATGTGCCTTGATGACTGCAAAAAGAAACCAGTTGTAACCACATTTATGAATGTAACCCAAGAAGCCCTTCCACCCACCACATGAGTGCGATCCACACACACACACACACACACACACACACTGTATGTCTGTATGTGTTATATCATGTGCTAGAGCGACTTCTACTGCTGCTTGCACTTTTGTCGACACGCAGCGTAAAGCTCAAGTCTGTGGCTTCGAATGACATCAATAAACTAGTGGTACAAAAAACCCACCACGCCGCCTCGTCGTGTTTTCATCTATTATTTAAGCGGGTCCACTGTCGGGGAGATATTTATAGATCAGTGCCACAATTGCAACGTTTCGGCGGTCGCAGCGCAGGGGACGACGAGGAGGGACTCGACGGCACGGAAGGTCGCGCCCCCCCCCCTGGGGATTCATGGAAGTAAAGAGGCTGCATCCGCTGCGGTTAATGGAGTGTTCCAGGAATACTTTCATTCAACGTGTCCTGTCGTCACTTCAGTGCAGGGAATGATGTGTCGGTTCTACGCCACTCCGGGCCCATACACACACCACCCACTGAACAGCAAGCCATGCAGTTTGTTTTTGTTTAGTTTTTTTATATACGTATATCTATATATATATATATAATAATACATAAACTTTGGTCTACAACTTGACTTCGAAGCACTTTGATGAATGTCTTCTCCCAAAAATCAGTAGTAGCTTGGCATTTAGTTAAACATGATAAATAAGAGCAATTTGCGTCAAGGCAGGTCCCACTACTTTCCAGACGTTTCCCGGTCACATAAACACATCAGCCCTCATCCATTCACCTGAAGGGGGGGGGGGTCTCAATGGTCTGGCTAGGGGGGGTGGGGTGCGCAAGAGATTCAAAAGCACATTGTTCCCCACTATGACTCTATAGGATATTCACCGGCCGCAGGGTCAAAGTTCCAATCACCAGCTTGTTTTTTGGGTAATGTTTAACAGCCAGGGTTATTTTTTGGATTGGGGCAGGGGGGCCGGGTGGGTGACGGGGTGACTGGGTATAGCAGAGACTCTGTGCTCGGGAGATCAGTCAACACACAGCTGGATATTCTCCACACATTCCTTTAACACCTGCTGCTACGGCCGCACCAAGCACGTCAAGGGTGAGCACCCAAATACGTGAAATACAAAATGTGTGTCTAATGTGATCTCGACTAATCATGTGTAATCATGTTACCTGCCAGAAATGCTCTTCTCTGCTGAGTTGTATAGTAGAAAGACAATACAAAAGCATGCATGTCCTTTTGAGCCATGTCCCCAGTGGTGGGGGGGGCACTATTTCACCACTATTCCAACTTGCTGTAGTGTAATGACATTATGAAAAATGGATATCGACTTCTTTGTCATGTGTTTTGCTGCTGTGATGAAATTTCTACTCGGTTAACTCACAACTCGTTTTAACTGGTCGGCCCATGCCCCATCCTGACGTTTCATGAGTAAACGATGAGATAAAAAGTGGATTACATTTTCTTCAATGCAAGGCAAAAATTTGAAAACGAGAATAATACACAATTGATGACATTGACTGGTTGTTTAATCCTAAATTATTTTCCAGTACAGAAAGCGACCGGCAGGCCCACTCAAAAAAAGAGCATCTATAAAGTGGGCCCTGCTAAAAGGCTGATAGGCACAGGCCCTATGCTACGGCAAACACTGCAGTCGGTGGCTATTTAGTATTCGGGATCAGAAGATAGATTTACCATCAAACGCTCAGACGCGGGCCACATAATTGAACCTTGTTTCCTCCGTTCTTAAGGTCGCCGTCTCTTTGAACAATGGCGTGAGAGCGAGCGCGGCCTGAACATGGTCAACACGGTGTTCGCGGTGGCGCTGGCGGTCCTGTCCTTGGTGAGCGATGGTGAGCTCGCCGCTGCGCAAACACACACAGAAAGCGCTTTGTTTGCCCGACGAGGAGCCTCGTTCACACGGGAGCGCACGTTGCCTGTTCCCTGTACCGCCGCGTCCCGTGTCATGATGTGCTTAGTCGCCGCACCCTTGATACTAAACCCACAGCCCCGTCTAATTAGACGGCCTAATCATCTATCCGCGCGGTATAATTAATTTTCGTCAAAATGGCCGCCTTTCTAGCGCAGTAAGATAATAGCAGGCGGCCGGGGGACTTGGGAGTCACCGGTTCACGTTCCCAATAGGAGTGTGAGCAAATTATTCCCATTACTCTGCTATTCGCTGAATGCAATGGAAAGAATGAGCTGGCCTAGATAATTCTCAGACCTAATTTCCTAAACGGATGCATAATGTATGACGCGGCGTCCCAACGCATTTTGGCCCACCGTAAACAAGTTGTACATCATTCTTGAGCCGTTCGTTGTGAAGCTGTTACTTTGTGTTCTGAAAGTTTCCCCCATCGCTGTTATTATTCACTCCTGTTATGCGCCATTTGTCAGTGGTACTTAAGAAGGGCCACGCTATAAAGTCTCACTGAAAGCCAATTGAGGAAGTGTGCGTGTGCGTGTGTGTGTGAGAAAGTGAGTGGGTGAGTGTGTGGTGACTTGCATACGTGCAAGTCACCACTCATGTCGATGTTTCCTGTTTGTGTGTGTGTGTGTGTGTGTGTGGGTGTTTATTGTTAATATTTATAGAGAGTGTGTGAGAAGTGATAGTTATAGCCAAGTAAGAGAGCATAGACATCTCCTCGGGTCTTTTAGACTTAATCAAGCACATATGCCCGTGGGTTCATCCCAACAACGGACACATAACACATTTTTATCTTGGCGGGATGCTGCTATGCTAATGTGGCCACAGTAAACCAGTTGGTGGCTTACTGTGCTACGCGGGTCTAGCCCCCCTCCATCTTTCTGAACAGAAGACAGAAGCAATAGTGAAATAGTGTGTGTACAGTTTACAGCAGCTCATAATCGGATAAGAAAGAACAGATCCTTATTCACTAGTTCCTTCAGTGTGATAGGCAGCCTTCTTAAATATTCAAAGGTGTGATTTTTTTAAAAAGGGTTAGAAAATTCTGAAGAGATAATAAATCAACTGTATATTGATCAGACACCTACAGTATATACCATAATTCGATATGACATAATATCTACAAAATTGAATGACACAAACAACATTGAATCACAAACAACAACACAACAATCGTCCACAAAGTACACACACACACAGACTACCTTGTCTCCCCCCCACCCCCCACCCTCCACCTCCAGGGGCCTGCCAGATGCAGCTGGAGCCCGAGAGCGTGACGGTGGTGCGGGGCGCGGAGGTGCGGCTCACCTGCTCCACCAGCGCCGCCTGGACGGTGATGGTGTGGCTGGTGAACGGCGCCTCCGTGCTCACCATCTCGGCGGCGCACGGCGCGCTGCCCTCCAGCGACCCCAACGTGACGGCGGAGGACGCCTCCTCGCCCCCGCGCTCCAGCTGGGTGCTGGTGCTGCGGGCCGCCCAGCGCCACCACCAGGGCCAGGTGACCTGCGACCTCCAGAACGTCCACAGGAAGACGGCCAGCCTGTTTGTGCAAGGTGTGTGTGTGTGTGTGTGTGTGTGGGGGGGGGGGGGGGGGAAGGTTTTATAGTGGCAAGGCTAGCTGAGAGATCCGCCTCATGATTCTGCTGAGAGAGGATAAAAAATACAATATCTGAATTAGCAAAAAAAGTGATCGTAAAACTAATCGGTGTTCACATGAGTGTCGACGAGATTACAATGAACAGCCAGTATAAGATACAATTTCCTGCTCAATGAAACTTACAGTCGGGCAGAACAATTCATCCGAATTTATCGAAATTGAAGTATGGCCAAGTGCAATATCCAAAATGCACGAGCTGCAATTTTTTGATCGGGGTAAAATGTGTAAATGTAAATTTATAACACCATTATAAATGAAGTACTGTAGGGCTGCAGAGGTGCCCTGGCCTACACATTTTTCTCCCAAGCTGTAAGAAAACAGGTTTGTTTGATACAGACCCCAACACATGTCATGTAACAATGTTATAACAAGTGTTCAGTGTGAATGTTTTCAATGAAACTGAAAATTGTGATCCGAGAAAGAGAGAGAGAGAGAGAGAGAGAGAGAGAGAGAGGAGAGAGAGAGAGAGACACAGATGCATAGAGACAGCCAGAGTGGAGGAGGATCCCAGGGAGAGAGAGAAGGCGGTGCAGAGGCCTGGGTCGTATCTGGGCTAGCATGAGAAACCATGCGGAAGTAGTAGCTTGCGTGTTGGTTGCGTGTTGCTTCATGTGCAAGCGTGTGTGCTTGAAGCGTCCGTCCGTCTGTGTGGATTTAGCATTTCCCATGTCTCCTTCCTCTCCGTGGCCTCTCTGTATCATCAGGCTGGTTCAGAGGGGCAGGCAAACGCAGAGGAACTGTACATCTCAGCTGTAGATTCTTTCAAAGACTGTAAAAAGAAAAAACGATTTAACCGGTAATCCACTTTGGCAAGAGTATGCAAAGAAACACACACACAGACACACACTGACACACGCTGACACACACACTTTCTTTGATGGAAAAAAGTAAAATGTGTGGTAAACGGAGAAAATAAAAAAAATAAGTATTTCTACTCCCACACACACCACCGCTGCTCCATCAATCTCCATCACACACACACACACACACACACACAGACAGACACACACCACACCACACCACACCACACACCACACACACAAAAGATGAAGAGATGTCATCTTTAGCTCCACCCTCTGACATTTATCTCCTAATTGGCTCTTCTTTTGTGGTGTCATGTGGCTTGTGCTGCTGTGCGTTCTGCGTTGGTGCTTATTTCTTTCTTTCTTTCTTTTTCCACTTTTTATTCCCCCCGCAAAGGAAGGGAGCTGACCGATCAGGTGCGCATGGAATCGATGCGGGTGTTGTATCAAGCTCGCTGGAGCCTGTCCAGTACCTGCCTATTCCCATCGGCTTGGGCGTGTTTGATGATGGGCGTCATGACATTCTCAATGCCTGTGTGCGAGTGTGTGTGTTTGTTTGTGTGTGTGTGCGCGTGTGTGTGTGTGTGTCCTAATAATACCAGTCAGCACGATGACAACAGAGGCAGGCCATGGTTCACGAGGCGTAGGCCGTACCTGCCCCCCCCACCCCCCCAGTGTGGAGCACGGTGGAGTGTGGAGGCTGAACAGTTTTCATAAGTGTAAGTGTGTGTTTAGTTTGATTCATCACAACACACACACACAACACACACAACACACAACACACACACAACACACACACAACACACACACACACACACACACACACACACACACACACACACACACACACACACACACACACACACACACACACACACACACACACACACACACACACACACACCACACACACACACACACCTGGAGGACTCCAGAGGAGAGCAGCAGAGCCAGGCTTTGAAGATTATGATGATTATGATGATTATTATCATAATCATGGTTGCCGTGGTCGCCCCTGCCTCTAGAGCCTAAACAGAACATCCAAAATGTACGAGATGGGAGACATTCTGGGATGTTCTGTGGCTCCAGCTCACCCTGCCTGCAGGCACCAGTCAAGAGTGTGCGTGTGCGTGTGTGCGCGTGTGCATGTGTGTGCGTGCGTTGAAGCTGTGTGCCTGTATGGAGACTGATTCTGGTAACCAGCACAAACATACCCTTTTATTTATCCTTGTGCTGAAATTATTTTTTTTCCTCTCTGGATGTTATTGCTCCAGCTTTATAAATAATGCACAGGGGTTGTTTAATAATGTTGTAATGAGGTGGCCTTTAATTTGACATTGGGGTCAATGAGGCACATAAAAGCAATTCCTTGCTTCGTTGCCGGCTTATCTTTTCAATTAATCTGATTAGGTTACTGCCAAACATTAAAAGGCAATGGGAGCGATATCGCCTCCGCACAGCCATGTACCTTCATCCACATAAGCTTTTACCGCCCCCAAGTGGGGACATGGGGGAACTGCAGAGAAGCAGGCAGACAGTGGAGAATCAGCGCAGTTTACCTGTGTAAGCTTGGGTCTCCTCCTCCACCTCCTCCTCCTCCGACGCTCCCCAGCTCTGTCTACTCATACTCCTGTTAGGAAGAGACAGAGTACGTCATTGATACTGGGACACACACACACACACACACACACACACACACACACACACACACACAGTTGAAAGGTTAGGTCATTTATGAGCATTTTACTAGATACACCAGAGCAATCCTGGTCCCCATTCGCTCCAATGTTGTCCAACCATACATCTGCAGAGGTTAACATTGGCGAGATTAACATACTGCTGTGCTGGGGGCGGGCGGGTTACGGTGGCCTGGAGAACAGCATTGCTTCCAGATGAAAGAAAACCTCCATCGCTAGACTATATAGATCTGGGAGGGAGTGGGAGGTGGGGGCTTGCGCAGAGGTATTCGGTGGGGGGGGATGTTTGTTTGGTCTGTCGCTGTATTTACTACCTTTGCTTCATCCACCTCTTCATCCTCATCCTCTTCCTCCTCCTCCTCGGGTAAATCCATGACAATGGAAAGAAAGAAGGAGGAGGGGAGGAAGGTTTCATGAAGGCACAGAGCCAAGGGCAGTGGATCGGACCATATGACGTTAGTGGATGAAGTTAAGACGCCTTAGGGATGGCAATTTTTTGGGGCTGTCTCCCGTTTCGCCCGGAGCACCCCCCACCCCACCCCCCGATAAGCCCTTGTCGTGCCTCGTTATGGGGAAGCCGCTTAGAGTGGTCCACATGTGCCCACAGAGCTCCTGGTGGTGGTGGGTAGTGGTTGCCTCGGATTTCGTTGGGTTTGTCTGTCTGTACCCCGGTCGAGTGGTGGACATCGGGTGACCTCATTAATTTTTCCTTCTGTCTTGTGTTGCAGCCCTTTGGAAAGCCCCCCCAACCCCCCCACTGATCATGGTTCCCCGTCTGCTGGACCTTACTGGAAACATCGTGTTCCACAGGGGCCAAAGAAAGTCCTGACGCCGCTCTCGCCCACCCACCAAACTCATTTCCCCATTTGTTTTGCGATTGACAGACTGCAATGTTGACCTAATTTTTATATTTTTTCGCGTAGGTAGAACAATGTAAACGATGTAGTCAAGTGGAGTCGTGTTTTGTACAGTCAATGTGAAGTGTACAGGCAGTCGATGTGTACAAACGCTTGAACGTGCCTTCCAAAACGGTAATTTCATCCCACACATAGTACATGATAGCTGTTACTATATACTCACACACACACACACACACACACACACCATTGCTTGCCACCAATTTCTGAACGAGATTTGATAATATCGCACTTTCCACCATTCTCAATGCACTGTTATGACCGTATTAATGTCTCTAGTGTTTCATGCAGTAGTGATGGCTGTTTGAATGTGCCTTGATGACTGCAAAAAGAAACCAGTTGTAACCACATTTATGAATGTAACCCAAGAAGCCCTTCCACCCACCACATGAGTGCGATCCACACACACACACACACACACACACACTGTATGTCTGTATGTGTTATATCATGTGCTAGAGCGACTTCTACTGCTGCTTGCACTTTTGTCGACACGCAGCGTAAAGCTCAAGTCTGTGGCTTCGAATGACATCAATAAACTAGTGGTACAAAAAACCCACCACGCCGCCTCGTCGTGTTTTCATCTATTTTTAAGCGGTCCACTGTCGGGGAGATATTTATAGATCAGTGCACAATTGCAACGTTTCGGCGGTCGCAGCGCAGGGGACGACGAGGAGGGACTCGACGGCACGGAAGGTCACGCCCCCTGGGGATTCATGGAAGTAAAGAGGCTGCATCCGCTGCGGTTAATGGAGTGTTCCAGGAATACTTTCATTCAACGTGTCCTGTCGTCACTTCAGTGCAGGGAATGATGTGTCGGTTCTACGCCACTCCGGGCCATACACACACCACCCACTGAACAGCAAGCCATGCACTTTGTTTTTGTTTAGTTTTTTTATATACGTATATCTATATATATATATATATCTATATATATATATACATAAACTTTGGTCTACAACTTGACTTCGAAGCACTTTGATGAATGTCTTCTCCCAAAAATCAGTAGTAGCTTGGCATTTAGTTAAACATGATAAATAAGAGCAATTTGCGTCAAGGCAGGTCCCACTACTTTCCAGACGTTTCCCGGTCACATAAACACATCAGCCCTCATCCATTCACCTGAAGGGGGGGGGGTCTCAATGGTCTGGCTAGGGGGGGTGGGGTGCGAAGATTCAAAAGCACATTGTT
>PIJE02001124.1:120352-144187 GCA_002895965.2 Coryphaenoides rupestris | reverse complement strand
GGCAGAGATTCAAAAGCACATTGTTCCCCACTATGACTCTATAGGATATTCACCGGCCGCAGGGTCAAAGTTCCAATCACCAGCTTGTTTTTTGGGTAATGTTTAACAGCCAGGGTTATTTTTTGGGTTGGGGGGGGCCGGGGTGGGTGACGGGGGCGAGTGGGTATAGCAGAGACTCTGTGCTCGGGAGATCAGTCAACACACAGCTGGATATTCTCCACACATTCCTTTAACACCTGCTGCTACCGGCCGCACCAAAGCCACGTCAAGGTGAGCACCAAATACGTGAAATACAAAATGTTGTCTAATGTGATCTCGACTAATCATGTGTACTGTTACCTGCCAGAAATGCTCCTCTCTGCTAAGTTGTAGTAGTAGAAAGACAATACAAAAGCATGCATGTCCTTTTGAGATGTCCCAGTGGTGGGGGGGCACTATTTCACCACTATTCCACTATTTGCTGGAGTGTAATGACATTATAAAAAATGGATATCGACTTCTTTGTCCATGTGTTTTGCTGCTGTGATGAATTTCTACTCGGTTAAACTCACAACTCGTTTTAAATGTCGCCCGTGGCCCCATCCTGGCGTTTCATGAGTAAACGATGAGATAAAAAGTGGATTACATTTTCTTCAATGCAAGGCAAAAATGTGAAAACGAGAATAATACACAATTGATGACATTGACTGGTTGTTTAATCCTAAGATTATTTTCCAGTACAGAAAGCGACCGGCAGGCCCACTCAAAAAAAGAGCATCTATAAAGTGGGCCCTGCTAAAAGGCTGATAGGCACAGGCCCAATGCTACGGCAAACACTGCAGTCGGTGGCTATTTAGTATTCGGGATCAGAAGATAGATTTACCATCAAACGCTCAGACACGGGCCACATAATTTAACCTTGTTTCCTCCGTTCTTAAGGTCGCCGTCTCTTTGAACAATGGCGTGAGAGCGAGCGCGGCCTGAACATGGTCAACACGGTGTTCGCGGTGGCGCTGGCGGTCCTGTCCTTGGTGAGCGATGGTGAGCTCACCGCAGTGCAAACACACACAGAAAGCGCTTTGTTTGTCCGACGAGGAGCCTCGTTCACACGGGAGCGCACGTTGCCTGTTCCCTGTAACCGCCGGCGTCCCGTTGTTACATGATGTGCTTTAGTCGCGGCACCCTTGACACTAAACCCACAGCCCCGTCTAATTAGACGGCCTAATCTACTATCCGCGCGGTATAATTAATTTTCGTCAAAATGTGGCCGCCTTTCTAGCGCAGTAGATAATAGCAGGCGGCCGGGGAGCTTGGGAGTCACCGTTCACGTTCCCAAATAGGAGTGTGAGCAAATTATTCCCATTACTCTGCTATTCGCTGAATGCAATGGAAAGAATGAGCTGGCCTAGATAATTCTCAGACCCTAATTTCCTAACGGATGCATAATGTATGACGCTGGCGTCCCAGCGCATTTTGGCCGACCGTAAACAAGTTGTACATCATTCTTGAGACCGTTCGTTGTGAAGCTGTTACTTTGTGTTCTGAAAGTTTCCCCATCGCTGTTATTATCACTCCTGTTATGCCGCCATTTGTCAGTGGTACTTAGAAGGGCCACGCTATAAAGTCTCACTGAAAGCCAATTGAGGAAGTGTGCGTGTGTGTGTGTGTGTGGTGTGAGAAAGTGAGTGGGTGAGTGTGTGGTGACTTGCATACGTGCAAGTCACCACTCCATGTCGATGTTTCCTGTTTGTGTGTGTTGTGTGTGTGTGGGTGTTTATTTTAATATTTATAGAGAGTGTGTGAGGAAGTGATAGTTATAGCCAAGTAAGAGAGCATAGACATCTCCTCGGTCTTTTAGACTTAATCAAGCACATACGCCCGTGGGTTCATCCCAACAACGGACACATAACACATTTTTATCTTGGCGGGATGCTGCTATGCTAATGTGGCCACAGTAAACCAGTTGGTGGCTTACTGTGCTCCGCGAGTCTAGCCCCCCTCCATCTTTCTGAACAGAAGACAGAAGCAATAGTGAAATAGTGTGTGTACAGTTTACAGCAGCTCATAATCTGATAAGAAAGAACAGATCCTTATTCACTAGTTCCTTCAGTGTGATAGGCAGCCTTCTTAAATATTCAAAGGTGTGATTTTTTAAAAAGGGTTAGAAAATTCTGAAGAGATAATAAATCAACTGTGTATTGATCAGACACCTACAGTATATACCATAATTCGATATGACATAATATCTACAAAATTGAATGACACAACAACATTGAATCACAAACAACAACACAACAATCGTCCACAAAGTACACACCCACACAGACTACCTTGTCTCCCCCCCACCCCCCCCCCACCCTCCACCTCCAGGGGCCTGCCAGATGCAGCTGGAGCCCGAGAGCGTGACGGTGGTGCGGGGCGCGGAGGTGCGGCTCACCTGCTCCACCAGCGCCGCCTGGACGGTGATGGTGTGGCTGGTGAACGGCGCCTCCGTGCTCACCATCTCGGCGGCGCACGGCGCGCTGCCCTCCAGCGACCCCAACGTGACGGCGGAGGACGCCTCCTCGCCCCCGCGCTCCAGCTGGGTGCTGGTGCTGCGGGCCGCCCAGCGCCACCACCAGGGCCAGGTGACCTGCGACCTCCAGAACGTCCACAGGAAGACGGCCAGCCTGTTTGTGCAAGGTGTGTGTGTGTGTGTGTGGGGGGGGGGGGGGGAATTGTTTTATAGTCATGGCAAGGCTAGCTGAGAGATCCGCCTCATGATTCTGCTGAGAGAGGATAAAAAATACAATATCTGAATTAGCAAAAAAAGTGATCGTAAAACTAATCGGTGTTCACATGAGTGTCGACGAGATTACAATGAACAGCCAGTATAAGATACAATTTCCTGCTCAATGAAACTTACAGTCGGGCTGAACAATTCATCCGAATTTATCGAAATTGAAGTATGGCCAAGTGCAATATCCAAAATGCACGAGCTGCAATTTTTTGATCGGGGTAAAATGTGTAAATGTAAATTTATAACACCATTATAAATGAAGTACTGTAGGGCTGCAGAGGTGCCCTGGCCTACACATCTTTCTCCCAAGCTGTAAGAAAACAGGTTTGTTTGATACAGACCCCACACATGTCATGTAACAATGTTATAACAAGTGTTCAGTGTGAATGTTTTCAATGAAACTGAAAATTGTGATCCGAGAGAGAGAGAGAGAGGGGAGAGAGAGAAAGAGAGAGAGGAGAGAGAGAGAAGACAGATGCATAGAGACAGCCAGAGTGGAGGAGGATCCCAGGGAGAGAGAGAAGGCGGTGCAGAGGCCTGGGTCGTATCTGGGCTAGCATGAGAAACCATGCGGAAGTAGTAGCTTGCGTGTTGGTTGCGTGTTGCTTCATGTGCAAGCGTGTGTGCTTGAAGCGTCCGTCCGTCTGTGTGGATTTAGCATTTCCCATGTCTCCTTCCTCTCCGTGGCCTCTCTGTATCATCAGGCTGGTTCAGAGGGGCAGGCAAACGCAGAGGAACTGTACATCTCAGCTGTAGATTCTTTCAAAGACTGTAAAAAGAAAAAACGATTTAACCGGTAATCCACTTTGGCAAGAGTATGCAAAGAAACACACACACACACACACACACAGACACACACTGACACACGCTGACACACACTTTCTTTGATGGAAAAAAGTAAAATGTGTAACGGAGAAAATGTAAAAAATAAGTATTTCTACTCCCACACACACCACCGCTGCTCCATCAATCTCCATCACACACACACACACACACACACACAGACACACACCACACCACACCACACCACAGCACCCACACACACAAAAAGATGAAAGAGATGTCATCTTTAGCTCCACCCTCTGACATTTATCTCCTAATTGGCTCTTCTTTTGTGGTGTCATGTGGCTTGTGCTGCTGTGCGTTCTGCGTTGGTGCTTATTTCTTTCTTTCTTTCTTTTTCCACTTTTTATTCCCCCCGCAAAGGAAGGGAGCTGACCGATCAGGTGCGCATGGAATCGATGCGGGTGTTGTATCAAGCTCGCTGGAGCCTGTCCAGTACCTGCCTATTCCCATCGGCTTGGGCGTGTTTGATGATGGGCGTCATGACATTCTCAATGCCTGTGTGCGAGTGTGTGTGTATGCGTTTGTTTGTGTGTGTGTGCGTGTGCGTGTGTGTGTGTGTCCTAATAATACCAGTCAGCACGATGACAACAGAGGCAGGCCAGGGTTCACGAGGCATAGGCCGTACCTGCCCCCCCCCCCCACCCCCAACCTGAACGTCTGAATGCAACGTCTGAGTGTTGCCTCTTCGCTGAACTTTTATTTAGTTGGCGGTATTGATTGATTTTTATGCAGATCTCGTGGGAGAGGGAGAGAGAGGGAGGGAGGGAGGGAGAGGGAGAGAGGGAGGGAGGGAGGGAGAGGGAGAGAAGAGATGAACCGCCTCATTCTGCCGAGAGAGAGTTTAAAAGTCAGGCCATGACGAAACACGTGGCTGGTCCATTGCAGCACTGGCAGCAGAGTTACTGCCCGTCTCCACCGCCCGCCTGTAGCACTGCGGTGTCCAGCCTGGCTCTGAATGCTGCGGGACTCAAAGCGTCCACCTCCTGATTCTGCAGAGAGAGAGGATAGAACTGAAAACTGAATTAAAGTAATCAGTGTTCACATGAAAGTCATCAAGACAAATGTACAAGATCAAGTACTACTGGATAATGAGTGAATAGGCCCGCTGAGCCTAACCAGGACTGGATTCATTTAGAAGTTGAGGAGAAACAAAGTCTCCATGTGTCGGTGTGGGCGGAGGAACCACGCCGAGGCCGTCCCAGCGGGCAGCAGTGGCACCAGTGCGGCAGGCCAGTCACACCAGATGACAGATGGGTAAATGGATGCTTAATGGCTTCTGTTCCAACTCGAGATGCCTGCTTCTGGAGCCTCCTCTGACCTTATTACTCAGCTAATTTCCCTCTCTACACGCCCTTAAAGTGAGAGCTCAGCGAAAAATCTGCATGAGAAAACAGTCTTCACTGCAGAATAATAATATGGGGGGGGGGGAAAAAAAGGACCCAACAGGAAACAAAAGGCAATGACCCATTCCCTCCATTGAAATAAAGAGCAGGACTCCTATGGCTGCCAGAGCCACAAATCTACATTGACATTTGCAGCTATTACCACAAGTGTACCGTCCGTCCCCACGCAGATGCACACACATAAACACACACACACACACAAACACACACACACACAGACACACACACACACACACAGAGGATCGCTATGACCTGACACAGGCCTTTTGAATTAATCCTGTGTCTTGGCATGGCCAGTCAACAGTCAGCAACTCTGGCCGTGATTGTGCACTGCAGCCCCCAAACCTACCGTTGGAGGGGAGCCACAAATCCAACGTCGGCCGCTTGATTCTTCCACGCTGTCAGGACGCCGCCCACCGCCCCTGCCATGCCCCGCCCCCCGCCCTCCTCTGCCCCCACCCCCACCCCCACCCTGCCTGACATGTTTACTGTGCGTGGATATGATGCAAGAATGCTCATTCTCTTTTCTCTGGTAATTTAGGTCTCCTCTCTCCCTCTCCCTCTCGTTAACTCCCACTGTCTCTCTCTCACACTCTCTCTCTAACTCATCACTCTCTCTCTTTTGCTCTCTCTCTCATTCTTTCTATCCACCACCCCTCTCTCTCTCTCTTATCTAAACTGCCCATATCTGTCAATCAATCATTTCTCCCCCCCTCTCTCTCTCTCCCTCTCTCTCTGCCTTCTCTCTCTCTCTCCCTCTCTCTTTCTCTTTCTCTCTCCTCTTCTCTTCTCTCTCTCTCTCTCTCTCTCAATTTCAATTTCAATTTCAATTTAAAGAGCTTTATTGGCATGGGAAACGTACATTGACATTGCCAAAGCGAGTGGTAAATAAAAAGTATACTTATAAAGAACTAAATATATACAGGTCAGTAAAAACAAAAAATTTATTAAATTATATATATATTATATATAATAATGAAAAAAAACAAATAATAGTACAGATAAAAATAATGATAATAATAATAATGGGGGATTGACAGGTGATTAACAATCTTTATAGAGGTTGTATTCTGTTGGATGTCCTCTCTCTCTCTCTCTCTCGCTCTCTCTCACACACACACACACACACACACATATACACACACACATACATACCCAATATGAAAATCTGCCCACTTCCTCAGACCAAGTACAAAACATGACACATACCCAACACACACACACACACACACACACACACACACGCTCATCCTAGCAGACAGCGGCCATACGTCCGTCCAGATTAAGCGATGGCCTCACAGCGCCACCTTGTCCCGCGCCAGAGCAGATCAGCGCTCGTACCACAGCAGAACCAGAGACATCCGAGCGTTTCCTTCTTCCTGATCCTGAGCTGTGATTAACAAACACTTACATTCCCCAGGAGTAGTTAGAGTAAGTGCTGAGGTGGTGTCTATTTGAGTTTAAGGTGAACGCCCTCCCCCCCCCCCCCAGATCGTTAGCAGCCCTTCATCAGTCCAGTGTAAATGAATGAGAGGGCTGGTTCGGGTCCAAAACTATTGTTTCCGTTGCCGCTCCCTAAGAGTGGTTCGGCACCAGGGTCCCATACATACAGGCTCCTCTGCCCCCCGCCCCCCCCCTCAAACTCACCCTGATGTATATGACACTTATCGGGCCGACCGGCCTGTCACATCAAGCCGCCCATAATGCAAGCGCCGCAAACTTCGAAGGCTTCGGCTCTAAATCAACACGGACGCGTCGTTTTGCTCGAACAAAGCGTGCCGCCGCCACCGCCTCCCCACCTTGTCATGAGCTCTTTGTCTCTCACGGTCGTCTGTGGCGGCTTAGGAGTCCTTTTCCCGTTCTGCCGCGCGCACAATAATCTTCTCGGAGACACGCTACGATCGGTACGGCTCCCGGGTTCCCCAAGTGGCTTGTTTAGCTGGCAGGTGTGCGGAGATGAAGGGGTGCGGAGGTGAAGGGGTGCCGGGGGGGTGGATGAGAGAATCATCTCCCTCCCTCCCTCACCCACCCACCCACACCCCCGACCCACACTCACCCACCATTGAGATTGTCAGACACACTATCAATCAGTCAGGAAGAATGAAGTCTGTCTTCTGTTTTGTTTTCTTTGGTTTTTTTTCGTAACGCTTCGCCGCGGGGGAAATACATGCATTTCAAAGCGGGGGTAATGTTGTTTGAGGACATTCATAGATTCTCCGCCAATCTTGTTCTGCATGACATTTTGCATTGGTTTACGGCGCACACGGGGGAACGGTGACGCACCTAACTGCTCTGAGTGCATATCAAGTCAAAGGATGTGGGGGGCAGGGTGGGGTGGTGGGGGGCATGTACAGCTTGTGACGCTGCATACTTTTTTTTTCTCCCTCTGATTCCAGATAAAGGTGGCGTCGTCATCTCCGGGGACAACAGGACCGTGTTGCAGGGCCAGTGGGTCAGATTTGAGTGCACCGCTGCAGAGTGGTTCCCCACGCCTTGGGTTGGGTGGCGGGTGAATGGCAGAGAGGTGAAGGCAGCGAAGACATTTTCTTCGTCAACAATACATGACTAATACATGTAAATACATACGTGTGGCTGTAACGGACTCCCTCATCCAGACAACGGATTCCTTCATGTACAATGCTTTAAATGTTAAAGTGGCAATCTCAAAGATTTTCATGGAAATATAAGTCTCTATCTATCGCCAAACGGGTTAACACAATGGTGACTGAGGCGATGGTCCACTGATGAATGCCCTTACATTCGCAGTATTTTTTGATATTACGGACTGGGTGGCGATTTAAATCGATTGGTCCCATGGATGTCCGCCAGAGAGCATAAGCGGAAATGTCATACTATTTTTTTTCTGTCTCTGCTAGAGTAAACAGAGCATCCGCCATTAAACAACTGCCAGCGGACCGATCACCTATGCAACACTGTTTTGATGCAATTACCGCTTTTCGCCATAGGTGTCGCCAAAGAGCACGAAACGGAAATCTTCGAGATTACCACTTTAATGCACCAATATCTGTTGCTATTGCAATTGCTGAAACATTGACATAATGTTTCGGACCAAACCCTACTTTCCTAACGACGGCGATGTTATTTGGGTGGATTCCATATTGCAGGTGTCCCCGGGGGAATACAACGTCAGTGGGGCGGGGCCCACGGAGGGCCTCTTCATGGTGACCAGTGACCTGGGGTTGAGGGCTGCCGAGAGCTCCGTGGTGGAGTGCCTGGCCTCCGTGTCAGCCCTCCCCCGGCCCCTGAGCAGCAGTGTCCGCCTCACCGTGGGTAAGAGGACCCACACACACACGCACGCACACACGCATGCATGCACACACACACGCACACACACGCATGCACACACACACGCACACACACGCATGCACACACACGCAGCAATCACAGAAAGAAATGACAAAGCGGTGACGCAGCCAAGTCTGAGTGCACTCAAACTACGTAGGGCCTGTGTAAATCAAGCACACACTGCAGCATGTACTCAAGTACGCGTTGGTATCTTTATTACACGTTTCATTCCTCTTCCTGAATCCCTTCCCCGTTCTGCTCTTTGGCTCCATTTGACAGCCAAAAAATAAACGGAATCTAATTCCCATACCTCTTCCCCGTCCTATTTCTACATAAATCATTGTGACAACAAAATGCATCTAAAGTATCTCCATCTACTTGGAGCCACGATGCAGCAAATCGATAGATGATTCAAATCTCGGAATAAAGCTGCTGCAATGCAATGATGTCATCTCCAAAACAACAAGTGACAAGTTTTTTTTGTGTGGCATCGTGTGTGTGGCATCGTGTGTGTGTGCACGTGTGCGTGTGTGTGTGTGTGCGTGTGTGTGTGTGTGTGTGTGTGTGTGCGTGTGTGTGTGCGCGCAGTGGCCGAGGTGCTGCAGGAGCAGGACCAGTGCACAGTCCTGCTGACACTAACGGCTGTGCTCTCCTCACTTCTCCTGTTCCTGCTGCTCTCGCTCTGCATCGTCTGCGTTGTCCTCTGCTGCTGGCGAAGGAGACGCACAAGTAGGCACCTTTTCTTTCCTCTCTCTCTCTTTATGACTAAGTGACAAAATATTACACCCCTCCTCCATGCCTCACACTCCACCACCACCACCACCACAACCAGCACTGCCACTGCCCAACTGCTGGCCCCGCACGGGAACAATGATTAAAGTATAATGAAAGAGCTCATCGGTGGGCGCACACTGCCTCGCCGTACTGTCCTTGAGCAAGGGCACGCGGGGTTTTTTAACTCCTGCCTAAGACAGAACGTCGGCTTCCTGCAGGGAAAGAAGAAAAGCTTGGAGTTCTGAGCGGCTTATATGGAGCAGTAGTGGCTCAGTGGAGACGGTGCTAGAAGGGGAGGGGGGGGTTGTGACGGGCAAGGGTTGGCAGTTTGAATCCCGTGTCCTCAAAAGTCCGGGCAAGAGAGATTAAGGAGGAATCCCGGGATGATCGTACCTTCTGTCGGCGTGTCCTTTTGAGTAAGCGCAGGGATCTCGCACGTCACAAAAAATACTTCTACCCTCTGCGTGTCCTGAAAGAAGATTAATTTTTTTTTTAGCTAGGCCTATCCTCCCTCCCTCCCTCCTTCCCTGCCGTGGCACAACACCACAAATTAAAATCCTTTTTTTTGCTCCTCACACACAGACCTTGTAGCAATACTCGCAACAAAAACTGTCAGAAAAACCGCAAACATTAATAAATCAGTGCCAGCGCCGACTATCATCCCACTGCTTGTAGTCTGGAGCAAACTCTGGCAACCTGCGAATCATGAATAGACTTGGAAAGGGGCTAGAAAGGCTTAGCTTAATTGGAATCCTTTCAGATGTAGCAGCCGTGGTTTTTAATGAGGTAGTGTGAGCACTTGTCACCTCTGTGACCCCCGGGATGTGTGTGCCGGGCCGCGTGGACGCATCGCGGCCCGGTGACTGTTATGTCAGACGCCGGCTGCAGGGTAGTATTTCCCCAGCAGTCTATGGAGCGGCATCTCAGAGGAGATCATTGTTCCAGGCCAACATTGAAAAACAAAAACCCAACAACAACAACAACAACAACAACAACAACAACAAAATCGGGGAGACCTGTTTTGCGAGCGATAACACAAAATGGGCCCCGAGTCACACCATTAAGAATTTCCCTCTAATCCCTGTAACTGATTCAGGAGCCGTCGCGAATCGCGGCGGTGGTGGTATGAAGATGAGGGATTATTGGGTACCTGTAACAAGGCATGATATCCCTCCCCTGGGCAGTGCCCTTCACTGCATTGTGAGCCATTCCCAGCACTATATAGTGTAACATCCTGGGAGAAAGTTAAATCAATACCTTCTCAGGGTGTTCCACGATTTAGAGAAAGAGGCTTACTTTCAAATCACTATAGCTCTTCTGCGGATTATCCAACTTAACAGGGTGTGTGTGTGTGTGTGTGTGGGGGGGGGGGGGGGGGGGGCATGCATGCTTGCTTTGCAATTATTGGGATCATAACGGGGAATTTTGTCACCTTAATGACTTTGGACGGCAGTTTGTTGAAAGAGTTTGGATGGAGACGCGATGAAGTACAATGTGATTTATACTCTTCCTCAGGCAGTTGCACTCTGCACTATGGTGGAGGACTGGCCTGGAGCAGCCATTACACAAAGTGTTAAAACTCATTAACAAACAACTCCTGCTTCCGCTATAAAAAAAAGAAAACGCTCAAGGCCGTGTTATTAATGCCAAGATGTTTAGTTTCCAAAAAGCATTTTAGCGTCGTAAAAGCCAGAAAGATCGAAGTATTCCCAGGCTACAGCTCTTTTATAGTTGTGGATTGTTCATGATTTAATGTCAATGCTTTTCTTCCAGAGTCGAACACGCAGGGAGCTATAAGGTATGTTATCTTTTTCACTTTCTTAATTAAAACAGTGGTGGTGAGTGCAGGATGAATGATTGATCCGTGTTCTGCTGGTGTAGCATTGCATTGCATTAATATTATGCTTAAAAATATGAGCCAATATAACAAATCCAATGTGTGACTGTCCGTTTATACAAATGGCATAAAATGACAAGGACTTGGCTTTGCCCGTGTCTCATTATAAAAGAAAATTGAGTGCAAGCTTTCAGAATGACTGTCATTTTAGTAGCCTTGCATTTTACTTGAACTTAATTAAGATTTTAGTTGAGGCTACTGAGGATAAGGAGAGGATGTATGCTACATCATATTTGCCAGCATTTTAATTTAAACTAATGCTAAATTAGAAATGCTAATTTACAGTATATTTGCACAAGCGTTGCTGGGGTCTAATAAAATGCTGTAATTATGTTGTGTGATTTAGCTTGCATTCGGTGATACAAATAACTTGAATACGTAAGCATAAACCAAACAATGTCATGTAGATGTGGGGGGGGGGGGGGGGGAGGGGAAATAAATGGGTCTATTCACAACTGCATGTCCACTGAGGATGTCCCTGTGCATTATCAAAGGGTTATGCTTTCCATTGCCCTGTTGCTTTCTGGCTTCCACAGGTTTAACCAATCAGAGAGGGTTCAGGGTTCGGTTGCTGAGGCAGCAGCAGCAGGAGGGAAGGTCAACCTGGGATACTGTGCCGAGGGCCTCCCAGGTGAGCCCATACACACCGCGTCCCTAATTAAGACAAAGCACTAACTGCACCCGTCACTGTGAGCAGTGTACATATAATGAAACAGCTTGTACCCTATGGGACGTGCACTCAACTCTATCAACGTGTATTGAGTTAACGCCTCGCTGGTTTAATGACATTTTATGTTAACAAGTATCGTAAAATGCAACAGCAAACACAACAACATAGGATTTATTTGCCAAAAAAGACAAAACATATATTTATTGTGATACATGCAAATGTGTATTATGTATATTATGCATATTATATGTTGTTATGTATGTTATATGTTTTGTCTTATGTAGAGAGTAAGTCTCTACATAAGGGCACCTGAGGTCAGTTGAGGTCATGGCTCAAAACAATTCTCACTTTGCAGATGACTTTACAAAGGGAACCCAGGGGCAGACAGCCTCTGTCAGCGTCCTCAAGGTAAGAAAGACAAAAAGAGGGAAAGAAGAGAAGTGAAAGCTTTTTGTGGGTGGGTGGGGGGGGAGTTGGAACTGAATAATGCAGTCTGTCTGTCAAGCGAGGCTCTTTCTGTGAGGCTAGAGTTCCTGGAACCCTCTTCCCTTCTTCCCACCTGTACATAGCCAAGTCCCACCCAGCGCTATGACTGGCAGGTGGTCCCGAGCTGAAAGGCTGAGAGGACGGTGTTGAAAAGGGTTGAAACGAACCGCGGTGATTTGGGTGGTTTGGGGATTTACATTTGGGATGGGGCGCTGAGTAAATGTGACGAGAAGGGACCCATTTATTTTCTACTTATGAATGAATCTGTCTGCCATTAATAGTAATGATTGGACGTAGGTCAGACGAGGTCAGACTCTGAATAGGACCTTCCATTGTGTTCCATTTATTCTCACCACAAAAGCACCAGGGAGTCAGGGATTCTGTGAAATATGTACGCCTATCAATTTTAATGAGCCAATTCTGCCTCCGTGGAATTGCTGTGGCCAGCCCACATTTGATTTCATTGATTTCCATATTGACGACTGGCGAACATGTCGATACCGCGTATTGTGTTCTTGTGTCAAATAACCAATGGGGGAGATGTAGGACAACGACAGTATCCTGAACTAGTTTATGCTTTTTCCAATTACCTCGCGTACGGCTTTCTGTTAAGGTCAGGAGTTCGGCTTTTTGAGCAACAACAAAAAAAACATGAAATAATTAAAGTGACAAATAAATAACAGAACCTGGATGCTTCTTTTGTGTTTTGTGCGTCTGGAGATGCTTAAAGGTAGACCCAAAGTCAATAATAAAACAATATATTTCGTTGTTTATAATGTGGCTGTTAAAACGGGCTGCACTCCTCTGACAGCAGCCTTCTAACTGACAGCTCCGTTCCACAATGTTCTTCACTGTCTACACTTCTTCTGTTGGAAACAATGCAGTAGGAAATGAAAACTAGTAGCCTTGTGCAAAGTAAGCGAAAGTAAACCACTGAGAACACACATATATATATATATATATATATATATATATATATATTCTAAAGTCACGGTTATAGAATTACCTTTTCCATCACAAAGATGTATAAGAAAGCATTGATTCTTTGTTATAAAAAAGCAGGTAAACATTAATGAATGTGAACTAACTCACCTGAGGCTCCAGGGCCCGGACGTGGTGACCTCCAGGATCCGGGCCCCTCAGCACGCGGGCCAAGCCCAGGTTGACCTGAGCGAGGCGGGCTCCAAGAACGTCCGCAGAGTGACAACCGTGTAGAAACCCTGGAAGAGGTTTCTGCATCCGATGCGACGGTTATTTCACGTTGTAGTCCACAGTTTGTCATTGTTGCATGGTGATCATTTTTTTGTAACAAAAGCGTTTGTATAGCATTATGGCACGATCAGGTTTTCAATCATTGTTTCTTTACATTCGCTAAAAATATACAGTATGTTGATGTGATATATTGTTTTTTAATAATAAAAATGTATATGCTTATTTACAATCACATGTGGTTTTGTGTCTTATCAATCATGTGACGGCAAGTATTCATATGAATATTATATGTGTACCAAAATGTTATGGTTAGGTATCTCCATCACATGTGTATTTGTGATCAAAGTTGTAAATATGCAAGACAAACAGCCTAGAAGGCACACAAGTCCATCACACACACACACACACACACACACACACACACACACACACACACACACACACACACGCACACCACACACACACACCCCAACCGGGCCCCAACATCCACAGATGGGACAATTGAATGTATTAGAAGGGCCGATATTCTCAGGGGCAATGCCCACACAGCCTCATTTTCTGATCTAAATGTATTACATCATGGGCAAAATTTGCTTAATGACTCACAGAAATAGTGTTATTTGTTCAGAGACCGCCTCCCAGATTAAATCTGGACCGAACGGGGTCATGATGACTTCATCCAAGGGAGACAGTTTATTCTGTTCCGACAAAATCAAAAATCAGACGACAGATTACCGTTGCCACCACAGCAAAACCAAAGTACTAAATTCCATCATTGCGACCTAATCTTCTAGCAGGTACACCGTAATCCAATCAGTGTGGCCACGGTTTCTCTGGCCTCTGATTGCTGTGAAGGAGTGAACTCGGACCAGAACTTCCCGATAATAACAACTGAGGAAATGTACATGACGTTCTGTGGCCTCACAGTGGCGGCCGTGATGGTAATCATCGCTACGTGACTGGACGCTGCGCTGGAAACGAGACGTGGCTCTGCTTGCTGTAAGCGACTTAATGGATTTGTAGCTCAATTTGCATGTTATTGCATAAGATAGAAAGAGGGTTCAGAACTGTGTGTGTGTGTGCGTGCGTGTGTGTGGAGAGGAGAGTGCGGGGATGGGGGGACGTACAGTATGTCTATGAAGCACACATCATACTCCAATATATTCACATATATACTGTATATATCATTCCAATATAAAAGTAGCTTTCTCTCAAATCAAAATGCACTCTCCTGAAGGCGTTTCCTCACTTAGGGTCATGTTGAGTTAGTTCACATGAAGACACATTCAGTCTCAGTCGATGTGTCTGCTGGGGGTGAACCCCTACCTTGTGCTTCTGCTGCAGGCCTGGGTAAGCGGGGCCCTCAGCTAAACGACATGCACCTGATGCTGACCGGGGGGATGGCTGTGAGAGCCATCTCTCCGTGCCGGCTAGCCCTTTGTGTGATTATGATCCTTTTGGTTTTGTTAGCACCCAGAGCCAGGTTGTAATGCTGCTATCCACCAGGAGGAAGGTGTGATGTGTGATGTGTGACCCAGGGGGACAGAGATGGCTCTAGTGCTGCAGAGCTGGGGAAGCTATGCTGAACACCAGCAACACTTGGTGTTCAGTATCAGACACTTTTAACACATGACTGACTGACTTAAGTTTAGATCATTTAGAGCTTTTCCTTTTGCCCTTTGGAGAACTGTGAGATTTAAATTAGTGGCCATTTAAAAAAAAGACAGCACCATGATTAAACATGGACAACTATATTTATTAAAATATTGATATTATTCAAGTAAAGGCCTATAGGCCTTTGTCACATCGGTGCAGTCGGGGTGAAATGTTGACGTTAATTATGGATCTGTAAGTTTGCCAGAGCCCATAATTAATGTCATGAGATATAGCAGTGTTTGCCCTTGCTATACCTGTGTGATTAATTATGTTCTGAATTTGATCATTTTCAGTAAAGGCACTGCACACATTATTTATTTAATCTACTGCCTGTTAGGATCCCTCCTTCTCTCTCTTCATTCCTCTCACTCCTGTTTTCCTCTCTGCTTGAGTGCTAAAGGTGGGCGGAAGTGTGTCGGCGGTACCGTGCGTTTTGTTATAAACTTAGCAGGAATTAGCTTTTAGCTTTATTCTAGAGTTTGAGCATATCTAAGAAAGCATTATTAATAGAGGCGGCAGTAGGTGTTAGAGCGGTTGTTTGGCAACCAGGCGGTTACAGGTTCGATCACAGGCTCCGCCTTGTTAGGTTTTCGAGGTGTCCCTGAGCAAGACACCACCTAACCCTAACTGCCCCCTGACGGGCACGCTGTTGCCTTGCATGGTTGACACCGCCATCGGTGGATGAATGTGTGTATGAATGGGTGAATGTGAGGCAATATTGTAAAGCACTATATAAATGCAATCCATGTACCATTTATTAATTGAGTTAGTAAGTGGCCTCACCATGCCAAAAATGAACAACCAAATGAACGTCTTCATAAAATAAGGTCATGCAGGTGGTATTTGTACTCATATTCATTTCAATATGCAAATTGAAAATAATAAATTGGGTTCATGACATTGTCTCCCTCAATCAAACATTATTGGGTGGTTTAGGCTCTTACAGTATTTGGCAACAACATCTTGACAAATGTGTTGGGCACTGTTAAAATGCAAAAGTTGCTGACTGAAAACATAAAAATAAAGCTGCCATAGTGATATCCCACCGCCATCGGTCATTGGTCATCGTTCCTGTCATTGATTTTTGTGTTCCGGTTAAATAGGTGGTACTGCTCAATCGCTTTCTAATAGCCCTATTAAGTGTATTAGTGTTTTTCAATGGTGCGTCTATACAGCGTTATTCATGGCCATTCATTTGGCCTTGGTGTGAAAATTACATTTGTCTCCGGGAGGAAAATGAATCCGCCAGTGGTGAAAATGAAATGGGTGTAGGGGTCGTGATCACTGCACCCCAGTCAACAGTGATTGAATCATGACTTGAAATCAGTGCAAAACGCCTGGCATAGCTTGAATGGCAAAATGCTTGTGTCTACGGCCAAGCAGAAAGAAGGTTCTACATTCAAAGCATTCAGAGCCATTCTCACTCCTTCTTGAAGAGGATGTCTGTGTGTGCGTGTGTGCGTGTGTGTGTGTGTGTGTGTGTGTGTGTGTGTGTGTGTGTGTGTGTGTGTGTGTGTGTGTGCTGTTGTGTGTGTGTCGTGTGTGTTGTGTAGTCCGCCTTATTCTGCGGGCCGAGGCAGCCAGCGAGCAGTGCGGACATGCCGCTGTTTCCTTGGAAGCAGGCACAGGAGTACGACCTGTCGTCATTTGAATTAAGAAAAAAACAGAAAACCACGGAAAACAAACTAAGCTGCTACCAAACATGTTGCTGATTACACAGTGGAAAGCCCATTCCCAGCGCGAATAACTTTCTTTACTTTTGCTTGTGCTTTTTATGCTTGTGTTTTGTTGCTTTTATTTTTTTCCAAATACCAACTCAGCGGGTTTCGGAGGTGACAATAAAAATGCTTGCTGCAAAATCCCTGAAGGAAACTTGAGCGTCTTTGTACGGCCTTATGCTGCTAACGCTGTTCATCTCATGAAGCCTCAACACTTGTGCTAGTTGTCAACGTCAATGGGAAAAGAAGAATGCAATGAAAGATCAGACACGTGCCTCAGTCCAGCCATCACCACTGTATATCACTTTTGATTGTAAAAAACACAACAACCCTTGTATTGCAGACAAAGTCAGTTTTTTACGATACAACATTTTTATATTTTTCGCTGCAATACTTCCCCAAAGAATTTGTTGAAATTATTTGGCTGAAACCAAAAGAAAACCAGTGAAGTGCATATCTAGGGAGCTGCCTTCAGCATCCCCAGACGCAGGCAACAACCAATTAGCCTGGTGAATAGAATGTGATGTGACGTGTCCCCTGTCCTTCCTTGACCTCGGATAAGTCAATCAAATGTTCTTTTGTTTTTCCTCGTGTGTGTGTGTGTGTGTGTGGGTGTGTACCTGGCGCTGCGGAATGACTGCAGCGTCAGGTTCTGCAGGAGGTCTACACACCCTACACACTTTAGATTCCATTCAAATAAACGAATCCTCCTTTTCCTTACCCACCGCATATGAACATTGCTCACCATTGATTTTTCTCTTTCTAATTCTGTGCAGAGGTTCGCTCCAAGACTCCGGGCACATGGTGAGTGGGCGAGCTGCCGTCCACCGAGCCGGAGGTGAGTTATTTCACACTGTCCAATTCCACTTTAAAACTTAAAACATTCCTTCACCTTTACCCCAGCTCACCCCAGCTCCTCGCCTTCCCCCCATTAACATAAATCACAGATTGTCCAACAAGAGCAGCGCAGACAGTCATGTAGGGACAGACGGAGGCAGACGGACGGAACAATTACAACAAGAGTAGCTACACGTTGCCATGCTACAGAGCTGCGGTTCGACCAGATTGACCAACCGGTCAATGCCATGATTTTTACGAGCAGAGAGGCTTTTCATTGCGCAGGGAGTTGCCGCCCGCGTACTGTAAGTCTCTTTGAGCTGCCTATACCGTGACAGCCAGAGATCAGTTATTCGGGATGAGTGCTATCAGGGGACGCCCGTCCACAGAAGCGCTGACGGGCTCAACTGCTTGCCCTCACGCTGGCACACACACACACGCACACGCACGCACGCACGCACACACCACACCACACACACACACACACATACGCACACACACGCACACCGCACACAGACACGCACACGCACACGCACACGCACACGCACACACACACACACACACACACACACTCCCTCCCTGCTACCCTGGTCGGTCTTGGTGGTGACAGATGGGCAGGCCTGGCTGGGCCAAAGGAGATAAAGAGACCAAAAAAGTCCCAATAGAATCTGCAAACCGGGTCAGAACTCCGAGCACACTTTCCTCGTTAGGATAAACTTCACGAATCGCTGAAAGGGAGACTAGGTGCAAAACAAACAATTAACAATCTCTATCTACAGAGTCTACCTGACTGACGGTGGACTTAGCCTGCTGACTGACTGTGTGTCCTCACAGTGAGAGATATGCTGCTTTGTGCTGTGCCGATGGTCCTCTTGACCACATTCCTTTTTAAATTGCATTAATCAGCTAACTAAGAGTGCCTTCATTATGTTAACAGGGTTTATGTTGAGGATTCTAGCTTCAATAGCCACTAATGGCCCTCGACACATAATACAGCGGCAGACAGGCTTTTAATTTGGCAGACTGTGGCCCAGTGCTAGCATGCTCTTAAGAACATTGGCTTCCCTTAATGAGAGGACATGCTAAGTTATTCATCAGCCGCCCTTCACCGGGCCCTGCGAGCCGAAAGTAAGCATAAAGTGTTCAATTTGCCCTGAACGTGGCAAGAGGGTCCATTACAGAGAAGTCAATCAGATCAACGCGCTCAGTGGTCTGAAGAGGAAAAGCTTTCAAGTGTCATTTGTGTCTGTTGCGCTTGAATAAATATTTATAGAGATTATGATGAAGCGGTTTCAGGGTTTGTACTCGATTAGCATATTCATGTTGAGTAATGGCAGAGACTTCTGTATCCGGTCCTGTATCCAGAGGTCAATGATCAAAGATAATTGCGTTGTCACCTTTGCGCTCGTTCACTTGAATACACTCATCTCAATCTGAAAGGCCAGCCAAACGTGACAAAACCCTCCTTCGCATTCTGGCAACGCTACAAATGCGGCCCCATTCATTACCCACTTGTTTAAAGATGGCACGGCCGCCTGCCTGACGAACGTAAACACATCTCCCGAGATGCAGCGCGGTCGCCGGGATATTAGCGGTTGTTTCGGCATTGTTTTGAAGTCGCCGTACCCCGTGCTCTCGCCCGCCTCGCCTTTCCCTAGCGCTGTAAGCCGGGCCACTAATGAAACCGAGACGAAGAGGAAGTGCCGAGAGATAACAAGCCGCTGGGGATACGCTCCGGAACTCAAGGGAACCATTAGCACGTTTTTATTTATTTATTTAGTCATATATTAAACCAAAGCAGTCCACCAACTCACTCGCCCTCAGAGAGCCATGGGGTGTTAAAGCCGGATCGGTCCCCTGTCGGCCGAGGAGCGTCGCCGGTGTGTCATTAGGCGATGTGCACAATGTTCCATGCAGGACAGAGGGGAGAGGCCTGGCTTCCTCTCAGGAGGGTCCCCCGGAAAGGCTACGAGCACGTGCGTGTTTACCTGAGCATCGCGTCCTCACGGACCATGAGTCATCGCTGCGGCCCACGGGAGTGTATGTCACCTCAGCCGTGGCAGCAGCAGCGCTCTCAAAACCACAAAGTCGTGAAGCTTCATATTTAATCGTTTAGCAGAAGCCTTTTTAATTTTTGGTTTTTTTTGCAAAGCGACTTACAGTGAAATGAGATATATCATTCAGGAGAAGATAGGGTTTAGGCATCTTGCTCAAGGATGCCTATACTATTCTTGTGTGTGGCACAAATGTGACAACAAAACGGCAACCCGTCGGGCAAACCCGTCCTGCCTCTTGTTCTGGCTCCGCGAGCTTTGTGGATGGCTCCTGGTGATACCGACCAGCCATTTTGTGCAGCAGTGTAACCAGAACCTCCGGAGCACCCTAATAGTCCGCCCTGGGGAGGGTTAAGGTTAAGGCTGAAACCCCCCCCCCAAAAAAAACGCAGAAGCTAGCGGCGCCCGCGTAATGGGCCCTCTCATATCACGCGCCTCGTCGCCAGGCCCGCTGGGGAACGCTTAATTTATTTAATAGCCTGCCACTTCGACGCCAGACGCTCGGTGCATGAAAACAGACGGCAGCGATGATGAAAACATAGCAGGAGAGGAGTGAGAGAGAGAGAGAGAGAGAGAGAGAGAGAGAGAGAGAGAGAGAGAGAGAGAGAGAGAGAGAGAGAGAGAGCAAGAGAGAGACAGAGAGCGAGAGAGAGAGAGAGAGAGAGAGAGAGAGAGAGAGAGAGAGGAAGAAAGAAAGAAAAAAGAGGACACATTCTCGCCATGGTTGGAGGCAAGATGGGATTTCTAAAGCTAAGATATGTGACGGCCATCTGGTGTGTCAGGAAACTCTTTCCGGTTGCCTTCTTCTCGTGATTCAAGTGTGCGTGTGGTTGCCATGTAATGAATTATGTTGGCCGATGGCCCACGGTTAGCCCCCATCCCAAATCTCTCCTGGAATACGTCACTGGATTGTCTCTTAATGTCACGCTAGAGAGACAATACAATCAGTGTTACCTGTTCTCCATTCAAAAGTCAGGTTGCTTCTTTTTTTTAAGATGACGTTCTGAATGCAGCCTATGTTTGATGGGAGGAACAGTTAACCACTCTATATACTGTATATCGCTATATCTCCTGTCAATTGGGAAAATAAGCATAGAATGTCGAGCCTGAACGCAACAATGCTCAACTGTCGCATCTGAAACCGTATTTACCTTCTTCCCTCATTTGGTGGAACAAAAACAACGTAGGCCTACACACATAAGCCACTCACACATAAGCCACTCATGCATTCAAACCATTCAATTAGCCTGGCCTTAGAATTAGAATAAAAACAGTGGCGCCTTTCAGAATCAAAATTAATGTATGCAGGCGAGACCTTGGCATGGAGGTTTTGGGCTTTTTGATTGCATATGGTTGTTGATAACATCAAACTGATTCAGTGCGCCCCAGTGGGACTGTGACTGTGATAAGGGGTTGCATAATTAATATTGACGTGACTTTGTGCAGCCAGATGTGACTACTATAGCCTGTGACTAGATTACACATATGGAGACGTATAATGAATATGATTCCATGGCATGGTTGTCCTTCCAGAATCCTCCACATGATGCACCACCAACTTTCCACAGTCTGTGCACTTTTTAAATGTTTAAACTTGGAGAACAAGGTCACATATTCTAAATTCAAAGGGAACCCACACAGACTTTATGAAAATAAAACCACCCGACAGGAATTTCAATATTGTGTTTGGAACAACACTGTTCCATTCTGTATTCTGTCAGCAGCTATGCTTTATTTACAAAGTTTAAACTGCTCAACTGTGGGTTTTTGGCAGCGACTTCAGGCTCAGCAAAGCTTTTCCTTTGTAAAACACGAAGTTATTATAATGGCTTTCTTTGTTTCTATGTGTTCCGCAAATTCTATTGATACGAGTAAAGTTTGAGTTGTGCTTTTGTTTTAGTGTGGGGACCGGCTAACTTTAGCTACCCGAGGCGTGTTGTCAGTGGGGCTACGCTAATATTAGCACAGCATGAGGTTTTCTAAATGGCCTGCCTCCAGTAAGCTTTGGATAGGTTTAGAAATGTCAGACGCTGTGTGGTTTCCCAGGGACATTTAAGCCCGACTCCTTAGTGGTTGTCTCAAGAATCACAATGTGCTGCAAAGGTCTGGTCCCCCAATAGACTACACTTGATTATATAGACTCTAGAGAGATGCACTTCAGGAATAAACCACGACGGGGTGAAAATAATAATGTACGATGGAGAAGCCGAGGTTCCTTACCACCACCAAAGTGGTTTATTCTCACTCATACTACAGTGACCAACAGGGATTACATATTAGTTACTTGCATCGATAATGTTATTGGCTTTTTATCAACGTAATCAGCTGAAATGTAAATACTCTTCCGCAGCATTTATCAAGGAAACATCCGGTCAATAGTTGTATTTGACCGTTGTTTTTAACGTTGAATGTGGAGCACATTGATTTGGAACGGTTACAGGTAAAGGCGCCCCGTTATTTAAGCCATAGCTCCCGGCAGGCCGTGGTATATGGTTATTACACCACAGCTAAGGCCTTGTTCAGCCCGACGCAAAGAGAATGGCCGGCAGCACCTTAGCTGTAATATAACAACCATATACCATGGCCTTGTGTTTGTAATATATTATATTATTATCTTGTAATATTATCTTTCATCATCATGTGCAATATTTCTCATGTGCAATACCATTGCCAACTTGTTTTGCTGTCCGAATATCTTGCCTATATTTCTATATTTTTATATTTCTCTGAGGCTTAGACTTACTGTAAATTAGTAAATTTGTGATTTAATAATTTTTTGTATTGTTTATCTTTTGTATCTATCTATCTATTTCTCTTGTTTATTATTCTATTGCTGTGCAACTTCTGGCACAAGAATTTCCTTTGGGATCAATAAAGTTTTATCTTATCTTATAAAATGGTCACCAAGTATAGCAAGATGAAGGAAAGCAACAGACACACTCAAATGTAAATATTTGCTTAATAAATAGATAACCTAGTGTGAGGCGGTTGCTATGCACTACTCATATACGCGTTACATTTAGTTAATTATTTGTCTATTTATTGACATTAATCTGTATTTTACCATTTATTGTGCAACCACTAATAAACTGTCCAGCATCTGTAGGATTACTTTTAAAAACGACTTGTACTACGAGGCTTTTTTTGTTGGAGGTTGGAGGTTGGTGGAGGTGGTTATAGGTGGAGCTGTTTGTGACTGCTACTGAATCATGAAAAGGAGTGAGCCAAGGTATACTGTATGGTTTGTTTACCATGGCAGGTTGCTTGATTTGAGTTACCAGTTTTTTTAATGAAAAAAACCACACGCACCCACACCTCAGGATCAAGTTTCAATGATGTTGTAGCACAGGGGTGGGCAAACTTTTTGGCTCAAGGGCCACATTTGGTTTTTAAAACTGACAGACGGGCCATTAGTAGATGAGGATCATAAGGTCTAACTTGCGTTATGATGCCATATACTGTATACTGCCACTATGCCACTGCCACTATGTAGTTAAATCAAATAAATGAAGTACAATTCAATAATATAACAATATTGATTGAACCAGAGGGATTATAAATAATATGTGCTCTAATAATAAATATTGTGTTGTTGTTATTTTCTTTCTTCTCCTCGTTGAAGAACCTTACATAAACTAACAGCTGAGCATCATCAGACACATCAGTGGACTCATCTAAACCTATGCATGGTGGCTTGTGAATGGCTTCATCCAGCTGAGCACATCCTGGCTTCATATTTCCCTTTTCTTTGTGGCTGATGATGCTGATATTTTAGGTATTTCCTTGATTTTAGCACAAAACTCTTCTTTATGTTTCCCCTCAAATAAGGTTTCAGCTCCTGCCCTCATACACTCCTTAACAACCCCTCCGTCGGTCAATGGTTTTTTATGTTGACCCAAAATCCAAGCAACTCTAAGGGAACATTCATCAGCACGTTGTTGGGCAGTGAATGAATGTGTTAGGATTCTGGTGGATCGATCATACTGGGCTCTCAGATCGTTTATTTTCTGAGCCCTCAGTTTGGATTTGGGCGGCTATGCTTGGTGAAAACATTTATGTTTTGTCTCGTAGTGGATTCACATTGACGCTGTCTAATAATAGCCACAGTCTCAGGACAGATGAGACATTATTAAAGGCTCTGTTCTCTGTCTATCTTTCTCTTATTAAAGGCTGTTCCTCTGTCTATCTTTCTCTTATTAAAGGCTCTGTTCTCTGTCT
>PIJE02001124.1:92852-115352 GCA_002895965.2 Coryphaenoides rupestris | reverse complement strand
TTAAAGTAATTCACGAACCGATCTGACAACCATAGCCTATCTTACACAAAGCTGACAGTGGTGCTCGAGAGACTGAAAACAAACTCATGCAGAAGACGCCAAATCTTTACATTTTCTGAGCAATGTAAAATATATGAAAGAGAGTCTGCTAGCTTGGAGGATTTTCACCCAGCAGGGATATCAGATAATAATAATCACACGTTACACAAATCCCACCGCAACACAGCGGCAGTCATCAGGCCTCACAGAGGAGTATACAGGAAGGAACAGCAGGGCTGGATACACACAGACGATGCACCAAGACAGTAGGACGCCGTCTAAACGCACACATTCATCATTATGTCACCGTGAGCGCTCAGGCGCGCTGTGGAGCGCGGTGTCGTCCACCGCCGTAGCGTCGAGGGAGGGAGGGAGGGAGGCTTTCAGGTGTGTTAATAAGTAGTACGCTGCACCCGTGAACATCAAGTCCATTACAATCTAATATGGAGTCTGTAGAACCTCGAGAACAAACAAAGAACGAAGCAGGGTTCTATTTACATTTCATTTCCGTGCAGGAAGGAACAGCGCAGATTGGCACGCCAGATGGAGACTACACTTTCACCGCGGATTATTACGTACCGTGCCAGTGCCGAGGGAACCCTTGAGCACATAGACAGAATATCGTGCGCCGTCCGAGCCCCGGGGGTGGAGGTGCTGTGATTGCCCTGTGACAGTATAGCTCCACTCCTGACTTCCTGCTGGAGAGGGTCAAGTGAAAGCGCAATGTGTCTACAGTGCCTCAATAAAGACATGCAATAAAAATAGATGGTAATACACATGGTAATACAAATGTGACTTAACACAACGTTAAACACATTATTATTATTTTTATTATTTTTTTATACCTCGTATATAATGAATTGGTTTTACCAACCCAATAGACTTTCATCAGCGGACTGCCTCTGGTGCTCTGGTGCTCTATTACTCTCCTGTTTAGAGGCATTTTACTTCATTTAGCAAGACTCATAAAAGATAGCCTGCAGCGATGTTACAAACCACCATTCAATCACCATCATCATTTGGAGCTGGGATTAGTCTTGGTTTTTCCCGCCGCAAAAGTAATTAAGCATCGACCCATCTTCACCAGATCTCCCTTTTGCTCTGCCGAATGGGAAACACCTTTCTTCTGCTGCCTTCTGGTCTGGCCTTCGCTCATTCTTTACTGTCGAGTCAATAGGGAGATAACGTGCTCTCTCCCAGCTCAACCACTGACACGCTGACAGGATGTGATTACACACTGCATCTCCAACTGCTCAATATCTTCTGAGGTAGATAGGCAAACCTGAGTGTCAGACAGAAAGATACTGATTATTAACCTTCTCTCCCTTGCATACAAGATGGCTCTGCCACTTTTCAACATTTAAAAAGTCTTTTTTGGGCCGTATTTGATCTTTCCATTGGAGATGTTAGCCATAAGTCATACACAGAATCACACCAAACTTGCCCCTTTTAAAAAGAGAGAATCAAATCAAGTTGGCCGTCGATTGACAATACAATTATCCACGATTTGATATTGACACGCACAAAGCCAGCCATTAGCCGTAGGAGGGTTCAATTACCATGAACGTGTTTCACGGGCGATATGAATAAACATCAGTCAGGCGACAGGCCCGTCCCTGCGGCAGTGCTGACGGCCCATTTGTAATACAATTGATATTGATTGCGAGCGCCGGACGAAACAAGACAAATTGAATCCCGATCTCCCTGGTCGCCAATGAGTGTGGTATTCACTCTGCAAACAGCCACGGCTTTAGCTTCCATTTCATTCATTGCCGCATCTCCGCATGGGGAGGGGGGGGGTGGGGGACCTGACTCCGCCCGGCTGGTCGAGAGACTTTTATCACTCCCAGGCGATGATGATGATGATGTTAGTGGTGGGGGTGATGATGATGATGATTGTGATGATGATGATGCAGGTGGGGCACAGCTGAAGGGTCTCCACAGAGTCGAATAACTGGGCATGGCAGCCAGTGGATGTAGTAGTAAGGTGTGTGTGTGTGTGTGTGTGTGTGGGTGTGTGTGTGTGTTGTGGTGTGTGTGTGTGTGTGTGTGTGTGTGTGTGTGTGGGTGGGTGGATGTGTGTGTGTCTGGGGTGGTGTGGGGGGGTTGTGTGGTGTTGTCCAAGGATAAAGTTGTGTGTGTGTGTGTGTGTGTGTGTGTGAGACATACTGCATCTGTGTCGCAGTGCTGCAGTGGTTCACACTGCAGCCTCACAGGTCCTCGGTTCGAAACCGATGGGAGGTATCTGTGTGTGTTATGTATTGTCATAGGGGTTTTCTTAGATTACACACGTGCCCTTGACCAAGGCATTGGCACTGGAGTTGGTCCCAGGTTGCTGAATTGTGGCAACCCAATGCTAGTCGAGAGGAATACATTTTGTATGTGTGTGTGTGTGTGTGTGTGTGTGTGAGTGTGTTTGTGTTTGTGTGTTGGTATCTTTTTATCTTGATTAGAATCCTACCTCATTACTATAATACCCTCTCCTTTTTAGATGTTTGTATATTGATCCTTGTTATGTTTGGTTGCATCTATCACTATCGCCTAAACACATCACATGCTCATGGCTAACACAAAGTCAACAGCCCACTTCCTGTTGGGGTCATTGGTCCCGAAAAAGAACAAATAGAATTACAACAAATTTGTCCTGATTCCAGTGTTTTCCATGTGGCAAGCCACTCTTTCAGTCACTGCCTCAGACACACACACACACACACACACACACACTCATGTGCACACAAATACACACACACAGACACACAGACACACAACACACACACACACACACTACACTCAAAGGCACCCTGATTTCTCGTCAACCGCTTTTGAGCTAATGGTAGCCTCTGATTGGCTGTTCCCGGTGTCCAGTGCCCAGCAGCGTGCAGTTGTCAAACTGATGGCTCTGCACATTGTGATGTTGAAGGGGGGGGTGCTGGTGAAAAGAAGGGAGGGCGGGGGTGGAGAGGGGGTTACCCATGCTGGGACCTGGTCGTAACACGGATTCAGCGTGGCACCAAGCAACCCTTACAAGAGCCAATGGCAAACGGTGACACATGAAGAGAGAGAGAGAGAGAGAGAGAGAGAGACAGTGAGAGAGAGAGAGAGAGAGAGAGAGAGAGAGAGAGAGAGAGACAGCGCGAGAGAGAGAGAGAGAGAGAGAGAGAGCGAGAGAGCGAGCATGGCTGTGAACCTGGCAGGAGTATGGATCCTGAGCATGCAGGGCTGTCAGGCTTTTCTCTGGTGGGGGTTTCATTATGCCGTTGTCTGTGCTTCTGCAGCGGTGGCCCTGCTCTGAGGATTAGATTAACTCACCTGCTGTAGTCATAAATATATGGAGAACATCCCCGGGCTCTTCTGACACTCTGTTTGTTCAGAGATGCACATGCACACAAACAAACATGCATCCTCGGTTTGGCACACACACACGGGAACACACACATACACACACACACACACACACACACACACACACACACACTGAATCTTCATCCATTCACAAATGTATACCTCGCTGCACAGAGATGCGTGTTTTTGTGTCTGTCAGTGTGTGGGTTATGTATGTGTGTGTGTGTGTGTGTGTGCATGTGTGTGTGTGTGTGTTATTTGTGTACATGTGCATTTCTTCCTGCAGCTCTCTAAACAAACCCAGTGTCAATAGCGCACCATGGCACCATCTCTCCTATGTGACATAGACATGCACATGTACACACATGTACTCTCACACACACACACACACATGCACACACATCAAGTTGAAACAGGAAGCACAAACAAGGCGTGATCGACCATGTTACCAGGCAGCTTTCCCAGACAGGCTGCATTGTAACTCTCGGTGAATATCCCCGCTGACAGAGAAGACAAACGGGCCAATCGTGCCTTGAACACTCTGTATGTAAATGAGAGGACGTGTGGTTATGTTTTGGAGTCATAAGCTATTTCAGCGACGGTTGGATGAAGGAAACTCTCCTCTTCTCTCCTCTGTTCCCTCCTCAGCTCAGCTGCAGCGCAACACACCCTGCATCCATACTGCATGAGTAGTACTGGGGTTGCTTTCCTAAAGTTGCTTTCCTAAAGGGACAAAAATAATCTCAAAAACTAAAAGTAAAAGATGACTGCATATGAACATCAAAAAACTAAAATAATGAACTATTGACCCCTATAACATATCGATTCACGATTCAAGGAATGTAATTGTTAGGTTAAACTTCTTGAATCTTGAATCTATATGTTATAGGGGTCAATAGCTCATATATATTATACACATATATATATTTTGAAACTCGTGATTTATCAGTGGGTGAATTCTTCTTTCTAAAACGGATCACAGCAGCTGTGAGACCGTGTACGGAGGTATATGTGTGTATGTTGACTATAGCGGTGCAGTGATTACTGTGTCCAGTGTCCCTGAGCCATGAGTCACGCCTGGTCCCAGGGGAGGACAGGGTGCCACGGCCAAGCCAAGGCTGTTGTCAGACGGGCAGTGGCCAGGCTGAAGCATCTCCTGCTGTCCCACAGGTAAACTAGTTTCTGGGAAACGGTCCCACAGTAAGGTTCCTGTAACTGGTTCTGGCAAGGTCAGACTGAGCCACGCGACTGTGTGTGTGTTCCCCCTTTATCGTCTGTCTATCAGGCCCCAGGGGTGGCAGGGAGGGGCCCGTCTGCTGCTGCTGCTGCTGTTGTCTTGTGTATGCAGGGAACTGAGTCTAACTGTGTTTAACTCCTTGACTGGGGTCCTGGCTGTGTCCAAATGTGTGTGTGTGTTCACGGGGTGAGTGTGTGTGTGTGTGTGTGTGTGTGTGTGTGTGTCGGTGTGTGTGTGTGTGTGTGTGTGTGTGTGTGTGTGCGTGTGTGTGTGTAAAATGGACTGGCCATCCAGGCCAGAGTGTCTGCCTCCCTCCTTTACTCCCCACACTGTGTCTCTCCAGCTTTTTCTGCCTTCTTCCTCCATGCATGAAAGAAAGGAATATATATATACGGCATATACAGTATATACGGTATATATACAGTATATATATATCTGCACACTTTGTCTGACTAACTGGTTACATAAATCACATCACCTAATGTATGGCCAAATGTTGTTGTTGAGCCCAAGGTCTATACTATGAAGCAGGAGTTGGGGTTAGCGAGGTAACCCTGGGTTGTCACCCCGGGTATATTGTTGTTGTTACCAGGGTATATTGCCATGGTAACTAATGCTGCACACCTAACCTGCTCCAGAGTAGGGCTGGGCGATCTGGCAAAAAATATAATCACGATTTTATTTCCCATATTGATCGATTTTTTTCGATTGTTTTATAACAATATATAATTTGATAATGCTGCCAGTTTGAAGAGTATCCTGATTATGACAAATGAAGAAGACACCAAGAGGGTTCATTAGTTAACTTTAGAACAGTTTATTAACAAAAATAATGTCAATATTAAACACTGCAAACATGCTGTAATAGCCTTAATAAAACACACCTTTCAAATTATTTAAATGTAAATAAAACTGAAAGCTGGGCAGCAAACATCTCACATGTTTTTCGAGGAAGACAAAAATAGTAAAACAAGTGGCTCAAATGACCTGTGCAACTTAAGATAAAATAAGTACAAAATGTGAATTATGAAGTGGTTAAATCAGAGGTGGGCAAACTATGGCCCGCGGGCCACATACAGCCTGTTGTGTAGTTAAATCAGCCCGTTGGGCGTTTACATTAACAACAGTCCTATAATAGGACTCAACTTAAACAAATGTCAGTAAGTGTGGTGTCTAGTAGCACAGCGGCTAGGTTGGTTGTCCGTTCTGCGGTTAGTGTGTTCAAGGTCCTCCTTGGAGAGTGACTGGTGGATTTGAACGCAGGACTGCAGAGCTGAAGTTAAGAACTCCCTCCGCTGTGCCACTGAGACAGCACACTATGAAGTGTTACTTTTAAGTCAAACGCCCTAAACACTAACCCTAACCTCAAGTCCTGTAATTGTATTGTAATGTCCTGAATGGTGCAGTGGAGAGTGCCATTGGTTATCAACCAAGGTCGTGTGTTCAAGTCACGATGGAAATCTCTCGTCCTTTTCCAAAGTAACAATGCAGCATAAGTGTAATGTCAAATGCCACCATCTGGACCGCCCTGGTGTCTCGGTGGCAATCGGAGAGAGTTCTTACCTTCAAGCTCTGGAGTATATTGGTTCAATATGCCATGGGAAAGCCTTCTCCTTATGTCTAAGTGCCGTGAACGGTTAAACAGGCGTCTTGGTGGTGCTGCAGGCTAGCACGCTGGAGACTGGTTTGAGTCAGCGCACATATGGCCACCCAAAAGTGAACGCCAGCAGAACCACCCCGCCCCCTATATGTATCCCTATTAATTCACTTGAAACTTGTCTTTATGCTCAAATGTTTTATTTGCCTAGGGGAGGGGGTAAATTTAATTGATTAACAGGGATACATTTTTCAACTACAAAGAAAGTTCAAGTCACAAGCTCTTCAGTTGTCAGCAAGAGCCTTTTATGTGTACCAGCCCCTCTGAGGAGGGGAGGGGTGTTCTGCTGGCCGTATGTGCGCTGACGCGAACCTGAGTCTCCAGAGTGCTGAACTCCAGCACAGAGACCACAGCACCACGGTCTCCCGGGCGTATTTAACTTTACCGTTCACGGGACTTAGACATAAGAGAAAGGCTTTCCATAGGATTTAAAACCCAGGACTGCAGTGCTGAAAGAACGAACTCTCTCTGCTGCGCCACTGAGACACCACACTAATGAAGTGTCAGAGGTGGCATTTGATGTTACACTTATGCTGCATTGTTAGTGGAAAAAGGAACGAGAGATTCCATCGTTGACTTGAACACATGACCTTGGAGTTGATAAAATGCACTCTCTCCACTGCACCATCAGACATGAACAATATGATTAACAGGACTTAGGGTTAGGGTTAGTGTTAGGGCGTTGACTTAAAACTGGGTTCAAATCCTGTGGAAAGCCTTCTCTTATGTCTAAGTCCCGTGAACGGTGAACGGTGAAGATGGTGGTGCTGCGGTCTGTGCTGGAGGTTAGCACTCTGGAGACTCAGGTTTGAGTCAGCGCACATACAGCCACCAAGAAGTGAACGCCAGCAGAACCCCCCCCCCCCATCCCTAAAGGGCTCTTGAGAGCTTGCAACTTGACTTTTTTTAAAGCATGAATCATTAAAAGTGACTTGACTTACTTGACTTTCTTAAAGTAGTTGGTTTCTTTGTAGTTGGTTCCCCCCCCCCCAATTTATCCCTGTTAATTAATTTAATTAATTTACCCCCCCCCCTCTAGGCAAATAAAACACTTGAGCATAAAGAAAAGTTTCAAGCGAATAGGAGAGAATGAACAAAATATAGCCCTGTATATACAGTATATATATTTGCAATTCCTCATGCGAGTGCTTCGACAAACACTCGAGAAACAAGATTATAGATTATATATTCTGTTACTTGCAGGATAAATACATACATGTGTTATTTACTGCGTTAATAAAGGCCTTCCTACGGTAAGGGCTGAACAGAATGAGAATTGAACACGTGAATTAGAAACTAACTTATATGCAGAGAGACAAGCGTATGAGCACAGAAACGCATCAAACAAAACAAAAACTGTAATAATAATAATAATAAATTAATAATAATAATAAGAGGAATATACTGGCTTTACATCTCTTAAATGAAATCTGTAAAACACTGTAAACCAGTCATTATGCAACACATTTTAGCTTGTGCACATCATTTAACACCATTATAGGTTTTTTGCAGAAAGGCATCATATCTTTCGCAATGAAGTTACGATACTGCATTATTTTATATCCGTGCTTTTTGAACGTGAAAATGGGAAATGGCAGCAAATGACACACAGTCGATGCTTTTTGGGCCCCGCTGCTAACTTGATAGCGTTGTGTCGTTCGAGATTCGGTCTTTTGAAACGAATCGTTCGCGAACGACACAACACTATTCCGCATGAACCGTTCGGGCGGGCTGGTCTAGACCGTTTCAGTTCACTGAGTGAGTCGGACTACAGCAGTCGGAGCTCCGCCCAAAGCACTGAAACGAGTCGGTGAACGAATCGTTTGAATGAATCTTTGAATCGTTTGAACTGATTCTAGTGATTCGAGTCACTGAAATGAACTGTTTTGCCCATCACTACTACTTGAAGGCTTTCTTGGCTCCGCCCCATGTGTAGTCGCTGGGTGCTACCGTCTCAGGTGCTTCAATAGGTCGCTCTCCCGTCTTGGTCGACACGTCCGACGACATGTAGACGCAGACACTCGTTTTCTGCGCCTTGTCGTTTTTAAAGTCACCAACCATTGTTTCCATAATCATAGGACAATTGGGTCCACTTTGTAACTCTCGTTCCTCCGCCAGTGTCACTCATGCTGTTAGTCCTTTCTTGCATCTGCTGTTGGTAAAACCACTCCTCGTGGTCGTGGTATACGAATGGGCGTGTCGAGCCAAAAAACACTGCATGACTGATTGGCTGTTGTCGTGGTTTTATTTCCGGTGCGATCATGACGCTGCTGGTCAGATCTATCCAGATTGAAAAATCGCGAAGGCTGATAGATCGAGATCGACAAAAAAATGTATCGCAATCTCGATTTGAGATCGATTAATCGCCCAGCCCTACTCCGGAGTGGGTTATGTCCGAGATAACACCTCAACATGTATAAAAGCCCTGCCAACTGACCAGCCAGTATCCATATGAAAGATATAGTTACTCAGTGGAGGGAATGGCTTATCTTTGTCAGATTCTTCAGCCATACTGCCAGTGGAACACGTCAAACTTTATAATGTTTTTAGAATTGCTGAACACACTGTAACTCAAGAAAACATATGCAAATAGACAAAACACGAGCAAATGAAGAAAACATCTTCATCAATTTCATAACAGATGCACATGCATTTAGAATGGACGCTGCATTTACACCAAACAACAACGGAAGTGTTTCCATGGGACACTGGAAACACATCTGGACGCTTGTTGTTACCTATCCGTCAGTTATGTAAGTGTTTTTGATTTATTTAGTTTTGATTTTATAACATTATGATCGCATGACTCAGATATTATTGCAAATATCTGCTGTTAACCTAGCATTGGCCTTTTGCTTCTTATTTGCCTGTCAAAGCAAATAACCTGACGAAATACACACAATTAATTGTGAAAAAATTGTTAGCTGGCTATAATTTCTTTCAGAACGGTCATCAATGTTCAAGGACGAAAATAAATTCATGACGTTAAAATTAATGTTCATGTTTGTGATTGGTGCATCAACATGGTGCCAACACCACCCACTTTTACATGAACGCACTCAAAGCACGATTGGGCAAACCTGAGAGTATGACACCGCTGATTGCGGTTGTTAATCTCAGCGAAGCCAGCTCACGAAAATATAGCTTCGTCGTATAGACCACCTGGTATGGTATAGGCCACCTGGTCTCCAGCTGGCTGGTGCGGGTACCTCCAGGCTCCTCATTCAACCCAGACGTGTGTGAAAGAGAGCCCAGCAGGGGGGCAGAACCCACGGCCCGTACACCTATTATTCAGCCCGAACCGCAGATCCAGAGTCATTATCGCATATAACTCAAAGAAAAGCAATCTAACTGCAGAATTAGACCCCATTACACAGCCGAAGTGAGGAAATCAACACACACAGACACACACACACACACACACACACACACACACACAGACACACACACAACACACACACACACACACATACAAAACACTCACATCACAAGGCAGTATCTGACTCCTTCCATCCCCACTGGCGCCGTTGAAGACTCTGCATTGGAAAGGAAGATACGCGGGTGTGATAACAATATATTCTAAACGATGTGATGGAGGAAAGATAGAGATAACGTTGATTGTTTTTATTTCCCAATTGCTGTACATGGCGTGATGTCTATCTGCTATAGAGACCCTTAGGGAACGCTATCACTGCATTATTAACAAACAGCCGCACAGTCAAGGCCGAGGCGGTCACTTGTTACTGAAACACTGTTTTAATATCTGTGCTTTTTGGCAGCCCGGGCTACCTATAGCTTAAGAATTAGTTCTGTTGTTTTCCATATTGTTATATTGTTTTATTCACGAACCGATCTGACAACCATAACCTATCTTACACAAAGCTGACAGTGGTGCTCGAGAGACTGAAAACAAACTCATGCAGAAGACGCCAAATCTTTACATTTTCTGAGCAATGTAAAATATATGAAAGAGAGTCTGCTAGCTTGGAGGATTTTCACCCAGCAGGGATATCAGATAATAATAATCACACGTTACACAAATCCCACCGCAACACAGCGGCAGTCATCAGGCCTCACAGAGGAGTATACAGGAAGGAACAGCAGGGCTGGATACACACAGACGATGCACCAAGACAGTAGGACGCCGTCTAAACGCACACATTCATCATTATGTCACCGTGAGCGCTCAGGCGCACTGTGGAGCGCGGTGTCGTCCACCGCCGTAGCGTCGAGGGAGGGAGGGAGGGAGGCTTTCAGGTGTGTTAATAAGTAGTACGCAGCACCCGTGAACATCAAGTCCATTACAATCTAATATGGAGTCTGTAGAACCTCGAGAACAAACAAAGAACGAAGCAGGGTTCTATTTACATTTCATTTCCGTGCAGGAAGGAACAGCGCAGATTGGCACGCCAGATGGAGACTACACTTTCACCGCGGATTATTACGTGCCGTGCCACTGCCGAGGGAACCCTTGAGCACATAGACAGAATATCGTGCGCCGTCCGAGCCCCGGGGGTGGAGGTGCTGTGATTGCCCTGTGACAGTATAGCTCCACTCCTGACTTCCTGCTGGAGAGGGTCAAGTGAAAGCGCAATGTGTCTACAGTGCCTCAATAAAGACATGCAATAAAAATAGATGGACCTCACATGGTAATACAAATGTGACTTAACACAACGTTAAACACATTATTATTATTTTTATTATTTTTTTATACCTCGTAAATAATATAATATTGTGGATTTTGTCTTGATTGTTCGGTTATATATTTTTATATATATATTTATATATATATAGTCATGTTTTAAATACAGCCCTTCTTTATTATTGTTACATTCAAATCAATCACTTTCCTTGAGGGGGGTGGTGTCATGGTAAGCCTATATTTGTAATGTTCCCTCCATTAGTCAACATTTCTACTGGGACTGCAGTGTGACACTCCTGAATATCCCCCTGAGATCCACCAAAGACCCCTTCAGTCACATGCACACCAACCACCACCAGCAGCAGACAGCAGCAGTGCATATGGGAATACGTGCTTGTGTGTGTGTGTGTGTGTGTGTGTGTGCGTGTGTGTGTGTGTGTGCTTGTGTGTGTGTGTGTCTGCTTATCTCTGTCCTAACCTTATCTAACGCTTATTTCCTGCAGACATGAACACGTCGAGGCGTTTGAGTCGAAAGCCTGATGAGTGTTACAGATGCAATCCTAATGTGCTATCCAAGAGCAAACCTAATTGCGTTTGGAAAGGATGCAGGCGGTGCGCGCATTCTAAAGCGTTTCCACTCATCGGGTTTACATTTAGTCATCATCTCGTCGTTTAATTCAAAGTGATGATCAGTTGTGTGAATGATGATCCTTAAACTATGTTAGTGATACACCGCATAACCGGTCCCCTGTCAACCTTAACCAAAAAAGGAGGGAAAATAACGCAAAGCCTCTGGTCGTGATGAGAAATAAAAAAATAAAAAAGGCTTACACGGGCACTCAAGGCAATGCATATTTTAAAGAGTTGGGTGGTGACTTGTGAGAAGAGCCAAACGTGCCGACGGCTTTCCCATTGGTTTAGTGGAGACGTGATGACAGGCGGGGTCGCGCCGCCACGTTATAAAGCGTCTCTCTCCGGCACCACAGCCGCTGGTAAAAAAAAGTCCACCGTGAGCAGAAACGATCAAACTCTCACGTTTCACGGCATTGGAAACCGAGATTACATCTTGTGTGCATCATGAGTGAGGTAGGACATTTATTATTTTGTGTTTGTTTGTTTGTTTGTTAACAAATTAATGGATTTACCGTAACTGCATGTGCGCGGCGCGAATTCGCAATTAGGAATTAGGATTAGAAACGTTTTTAAATGACAGTGATTTCGACGGTGACATGCGGGGTTTATTTATCGTCATTGTTGAAGCGATGCGAGGGTTTGTGTTGTTTTGATAGATGTTACGAAGGCGCAAGGTGCGAAAGTGAATGAGGGAGGAATACGCGCGTCAGGGGAACTTTACGCGCGCTACGGTGTTCCCGCGTCTGAGCGTGTGCTCCCTAATCACACTGTTATTATTATTATTATTATTATTATTATTATTATTATTAATGATCACGTCGTTCACACCTTCAACCACCTCACATGTGGAGTCAAACACACGCGAATCCAGGCGGGGGTTCCATCATCTGACGAAAAACGACAAACAATAGGCTGTGATGGAGATGTATTTATTTTAGGAGGTGTATTTTGGGAAACTTAAGTCTCAATTCATGATGTCTTACGCTTGTGGATATGTGAATTGTAGACTTACATTACATATGCACAGATCCCCCCAAAAAAGTAACAGAAATAGTAACAGAATTAAATTAAATTGTAAGTAGATGTAGTGGAGTTCATTCAACAGATGTGTCATATCATCATAAAAAAAACACAATCCTCTTGCCTTTAATATGCCGTGTTGTCTTATCTATGACTATACGCTCTTACGGGTTGCTTATCTTATCAGTATACCCCAGCACTTACTGCAGCTCTGGGCAACACAGCTCAGCGCATCCAGTTTGTAATGGAAAACCGATGATTTTCCCATCACTAGCTGCACACTGGTATCTCTGGAGCAGATGTTGTACAGCTGGAGTGGAGGAGTGCACGGTTAATAATAGCACGGATGTGTTTGTTTGCTGGCAATGAGCGCAAGATGCTTTGAAAAATTAACCCCAGTGTGCCAGCAAAAATACACACATTTGGGATATTTCAATACAAAACCACAGTAGACAGTGGGATGCTCAGGGTTACACACTGTCCGTGCATTCAACTTAAATGGACATTCTCAAATAAACCTTTATCTTACTTTTGTCAACTACACTTCATTCGGTTTTCATTCGCAATATCATATTCATTTATTGATTGACTTGATACAAGATCCGTCCTATTGGAAATCCTATATCTATATAGAGAGCTATATATATACAGTATATAAGACCTATTTTAAAAATGAATGAAAATCCTGTTGACATGATTGGATTGGGTGAGAGAGAGAGAGAGAGAGAGGAGAGAGAGAGAGAGAGAGAGAGAGATAGAGAGAGGAGAGAGCTTCAACAGCAAGAGGAGATACTCTGGTGTTTGGGTGAGAGAGGGTTTGGTTTTTACATAAGGGTGCATGTAGGGCTGGAAAATACATCAATATTTTATCGATATCGTTTTATGAGACGGATATCGTAACATGATGTGGCATAAGTGTTGACTTGTCCTGGTTTTAAAGGCTACATGACAGTTATGTAATTTCTGTAATGTTGTAGCCACACTGTTTGTAGCCGTTCTGTTATCTGCCATTATTTAGAAAAAATTTCATTGTGTAAATATTTTGCGAAAGAACCAATAGTCATCTGTACGGTATCGTCTCAATGTTGGTATTGAGGTATTTGGTTAAAAATATCGATATTTGATTTTGTCCAAATCGCCCAGCCCTAAATGCATACCGTACTTAGACACCACAGATATTTATATATATATATATCTGCATATAAATAGGCCTACCTTCTATCTAAGGCAGGTAAAACGGCATCGTGTTGAGATAAGTACACCAACAAGGTGTCCTGTGGGGCAGCCGCGGTGGTGTCAGCAGTGTGCCATTATGTTAAATTGGTAGGTGCCAGACGTTGCCATCCCACCCCCTCTGTGTGCCGTGGTGGTGAGTCACTCACGGATCGCCTCCAAACTTATGCTGTGTGTGTGTGTGTGTGTGTGTGTGTACATTGTGTGTGCAGACAGACAAACACAGGTTATATCAGCGCCTTCGGAGAGAAATAAACCTGGAACACATGTCCAAAATACCTGTTTCTCATGTTACATAATCTGCAAAAACGAAGCAAAGCTGTCGATGGCAGGTGTAATGGCAGGGCCGATCGGACACCCTGTAATCAGGAGCAATATCCTGTCTATAGGAGGATGGATCATGTTTTTTTCGTGCAGCACAGTTGTGTAGTTGTGTAGTTGTGTAGTTGTGTGTCAGTCGCGCACACGGTGCAGCACGCAAACACCCTGCGATTGAAGCCAAGCGGCCCGGCAAGTTCTGGATGGATGAGTCTTGCAGTGGTCAGCAGCACTGCAGCCCCTCCACACACACACCTACCCGCACCCACCGCACCCCCACCCCACACACACACACACACACCACACACACACACACACACACACACACACACACACACACACACACACACACACACACACACACACACACGCTCCCGCCCCAACCACACTCGATGCCCTCTTCGTCCTGGCATGCTGCGGTCCACACACATACATACACTTTTTTTCTTTTAGTGAAAGACCCGAGTCGACAATCTGAAGAGGCACTGCGTTAGATGTGGTCTCTTATGCTGGAGTTTCACGGAACGTGCTCCTGTAGATATCTATTGAAATATCGCTGCTATTGCTTGTGTTCCATAACCTCAATAAAGTGACAAAATGATTAACAGATTTGATTATTGTATCGTTTATTATACCAAGTAAATGTATGTGAGAAATAGTTGTCTTCTAGTCTTGGAAAATGTAGAGTTTTATTTGCAATTTGTACATTGTGTACCGGCCTTGTAACACTGCTCGGGGGGACACAAGATAAACATTGCTCCTGTGAAGCAACACCAATAATAACACAAAGAATAACCCCATGACACTCATCTAAACAACATGCCCGGAAGTGTCTCACTTGTGACGATTCCCCTGTCACATGGTATGACTGTGACTTGACAAGTGAGAATGAGTAATTCTATCGGGGGGCCCAGGAGAGCGAGGAACAGCTGAGGATCCAGTTACCCGTATTGTTCACACACACACACACACATACACACACGCACACACCTACACACACACACCGTTTGTAGCTTCGTTGTTTCAAAATGAAATACAATTACATTTTCACCTTTCACCAGTCCTTGCAGCTATTCGTAAAACGGGCCCAAGTCCAAGTCTTTTAGTGCTCAACTTCACCGAGCCCTGCGTGCTGCTGTGGTTTTACTGGGTGTTTTACAGTGACAGCGCAGCCCACGTTTTGCTACCGCCCCAATTGGCCCAATCCATCATACGTGGACATTCTATACAAGCTGTTCTATACTTTGCTGAGCCTCGATCTGCTGCTGTGACTGCTGGATAAGGAAACATCCACACGGCCCTCTTGGCTTTAAGTTAAAGCACAACCTAAATTATTCCAATTGCAATTAGCTAAATATCTATATATAAGACACTTCCAAAAGTAAAAAATAAACCCAAATAAACAAACCCAACTCTTGGGAGGCTACTGAGAGGGCAATACTTGATAGGGTGCAGTGCCCAGACAGCCATTTTGTACAGATATTAATATTTTATAGTAAAAAAAGGATTTCACTCTAACGCTGCGTGACTCCTGATCTGTTTCCATGCAGAACAAACCGTAGGTCCACCGTGTATTTTTCGATAATTCCTGTAGGTGTGTTTGTGTTGCGTGTAATCTATATGTTAATCTATCCTTGGCGTGTTGGTTCGTGGTACTCCATGTATGGTTCTTCTCAAAACCTTTGGATGAAGTCAACGTGTGCTTAGATAGTATTGATGGGTCCTCGGTAACCCCCTTATCTTACTCTGATTTCATTAACATCAAAGGGCTAATTTATTGGAACACAATTTTAACATGGTGCGTGTGTGTGTGTGTGTGTGTGTGTGTGTGTGTGTGTGTGTGTGTGTGTGTATTCATGCACATCATTAGGTCTGTGTACTTTTGGAGGTGGGTAATCAACTTTTCATGGCAGAGCCTCAACACTTTGTGTACAAGTCAGCCGAAACGTGTCTGGGGATTTAATTAGCAGGAGTTCAAATTAACTTCAGCTGAAGCCCAGATTGGTTGCCAGATCATGACTGCCTTTTCCAGCTCTTGTAGTGTTTTCAAAACTTCTAACAATTTTTTATTTATTTCCTTTTTTGAAAGACTTTCATGTATCTGGGTGACTATAATGAAACACCATATGGTTGTTTTGGATTCGGCATACTTTATTTTGGCTGTGTTTGGACACAGAGGAACAAAACATCATATGTCAAGAAATCTGCCTAATCCACTTTGAGAAGGAATTTGGCCTTTCGTCTCTGTGTGGTGTGTGTGTGTGTGTGTGTGTGTGTGTGTGTGTGTGTGGAATGCCCTCAACTGGAGATATGAGGATTGTGTTGACATAGTCAGACAACCCTGAATCAGGTTCAGAGACAATTCAGAAGACTTAAAGACCCTCCTTAACAACCTGGCTTTGGCGTTACGTTATTGTGAACAGAGGAAGCCTTTTCACCACAAACTGCACTCGTGAGACATACCTGCAGCGGACACACTTCAGCTAATGTGGGGAAAAATACATTTTCACAATTTCATAAACCCACGATCCCCTCCCATTTTTCGAACTCGATTATTAACTCCCAGGCAAATACACTTTTCACTCACTCACACACACCACCACACCCCCACACACACTGCTGTGTCCAAATGCTATTACGCTAAAGTGTTAACATGGCTCATATTGTGGATGGATGTCGGGATCACACAAGAAGCAACTAAGCTTGAGATGTAATTGTGTTTTGACAACTGCACAATAACTGCCAGCCTGATTTGAGGCGTCCATTGCTGAACTGACATCCCCACACATCATTTGCACCAGCTCCCCATTCCCCAGATTAGATCCGTCCAGGGAGGGCCGGGGGCTGCTCTGAGGCTTAAGGAGAAGGGCCCGGGGCGGGGGTGTGGTGGACACCTCCCTCCACAAGCATCTATGCATCTACTGCAAGGATTGATGTTCCATTGAGTTGCAGGGCGGATAGTTTGCAGTTTGATCATTTTTTAATGGAAGTTGTGAGAGTGAAGATGATGATTCTCGGGGGAGGAGGGAGGGGGGGGAGGGGGGTGGTGGTGGGGGGGGAGGGGTGGTGCTGCTGTCTCTTTTTTGTGTTTCCATTGGAAAGATGAGATGACATTCAATTTGGATTAATGGGTCTGGATTTCTAGAGTGACTCCAGAAATAGCTTGTCCATTTTTATTTTATGGTAGTTGGGGGACCCATTTTGTTTCCATGAGTATCGTTGAATAGATTGTAAACATGAATGTATTTCATGTTAAGGGTCATGTGTGTGTGTGTGCAGTGGTTTGCTTATCGATGTTTGGGAGGCCTGTATGCTGGAGGGGTTTAACCCCAGACTGCTCCCCGGCCCAGTGTAACCCCTGGCTACAGCTCAGGAGTCTGCTTTAACTTGTGTCCATTTAAAAAAAACATATTCAACATCACTCACTCATTCACTCATCCTCTTCGCCCCCCAATGAGGCATACGGACGCAACAAGATTACACCACTTTTTCTCTGTCCTTTGCAGCCTTTTGTGCTTCCTCTCTTTGACATATTCAACATATTCGGTGTCTATTCGCTCTGCAAAAGCAAGAAAACAGACAAGCCTGCCCTAGTCTGCCCTAATCACAGGACAGAAGCAGTCCTGCACATTACAATGTTAAGCAGCTTTAGTCCATAGCCTCGTTGCGCCGGTGGCTTCCAGGTTTGGGGATTGTGTTGATCTGATGCGCTTTGGCCTGATGACAGTTTGTCCACCCGGTACGGCTGTGTACAGCAGACACCGTATAGCCTGGTGCTGCAGGAGGGATATGCCTTGCCTAATGGCGCGGGGGTTAAACAGGCTTAACCTGGACATGGTAGAAGAGGTATCCACGAAGCCCGTCGCATCCCTGGGTTGTTTTTACCCGCTCATGTTGTGTAGTTGTAATACCAGCTAATGCGTTGTTTACATGGCACAGGCTCCTTGTGTTAGTGTTGATTTAATCACCTGAACACAGTAACAAACACCCATTTATGATTTTATGAAGGGCAACAGAGTGGATCGGATGGAATACATATGAAATACATTCATTCATTCATTCATTCAATTCATTCAATGACCACAAAAACAAAAAACATGTTTGACGTTGGTATTTTTTTCTTGAGTGGCTTATCCCAATCAAGCAATCCAAAATGATGTCCATTTTCTATGACCAAATAACATTCTAGCAAAAACGGATCAACTGAATCCTCTCAGTGGCCCGATTGGTCGATTGTACAAGACTGATTGGCCATCAGCCTTGCACATTTGCAGATTAAACAAACACAATAAATTGGCACTTTTATTGAGCTCATTTGTTGCAGAAACAGCAGTGCTTTCATCCCCTGGTTAATGATGAGGATATATAGTATATATTCTGTGTAAGATATATGTGTGTGTTGTGTGTTGTGTACGTGTGTGTTGTGTACGTGTGTGGTGTGTGTGTGTGTGCGTGTGCGTGTGTGTGTTTCAGCCCTATAAGTCAATTAGTTTGAGAAGGGGCTTGATTTACCAGCCCCAACGTTCTTGCTACACGCTCCCACAAATCATTACCACAGTGCTCACCACGGATTGAGATTGGTAGCCATTACAAAAATACACTTTTGTAATGGCAGAGGTCTCCTGGCCATGCAAAATGTAAGAAGAGAACACAGATGATCGTCCGCCAAGGCAGCTGTGGTGTTAGCCTCCAGGGTGGACGAGCTTTGTGTTATGTTTTGACTGCGAGGATGCTGGTGCGATTGCCAATGAATGGAGAAATCACTGGGAACAAATGCAATGAATTAGTCATTTGCTTCACCAACCTACGGCAATTAGAAACCATGTGCATTTCTAAATAGAACTAGAGTAACTTACCACATCCTTGTGGATAGTACACAAGGTGATAGTTATAGCTCAGGAGTGTCAAACATACGGCCCGGGAGGTGTTTTAAAGCTATATAGCGCAGACATCTTTAATCATGTGAAAATGTTCTGTTAGTCTGGCCCCTGTTAAGTGCCTATGGTCTGTTATGGCCCTCAGCCCACCACTTGACACCACTCGTATACCTAATACCTGTCTCTCCTTGCTTTCTCAGCACGTCATAACTAAACGTGTCCGACGTGTTAGCGTTGGACGTGAATGAGTCAGCAGATCCATTGTGCTGGACCTGTTCATTCATATTAGGAAAGGGAAAGGGACATCTCCACATCTAGCAGCATCTCTTCATACAAATTATAACTATGAAGGGTCATTGTGGGAAATGTATTCAGATAAAATGAGAATCAGGTATTTTGTTATGATTGGGGAACCTTAGCCTTGAACTTATAATTGCAAAAAAAAAGTCTTGTGGGGATATGCAAAACAGCTGTTTTATCTTTCACCATTTCAAGATTAAATACCTTCCCTTAATTAATTTTCAATTTTTGTGAATGTCAATGTAGCACATAATGTAATGGCAAACTTAGATGGTGGGAAGTCAAAAGCCTAGTAATACTACACAGTTGTCTTTAAGGAATTCATATTTTACCTTTATATATATATATAAGATATAAGCCCATAACAGAATAGCATGATCATCAAATTAAAAGCGGCCTCTTTCATTTGACTGGAACGTCACAGACGTTTTGTTAGGGCTGTTAATTTCCGCAATTACGACCTGTAGGCCATCAACGTGTGCCAGCACAGCACAAAGTGTGCCTCGGTGTATTAACTCAACCATTCATTTCTGAGTTAGTGTACGAAAGAAATGACAATATTTATGGTATTTTCCCATAATTGACTAACTGGAGACTGCTTGAGTATCTCAAGCAGAAGACAAATAAATGTGGCTTGGGATGGATTGTATCTCGGTGGACACAATGCTAGCAGATGTCAACAAAGCTAATGTAGCTAGCGGCTGCTATTCTGCTGCTAGAACAGATAAGGGGAACACTTGGCAACGTGTGGTGGGGTTTGGCGGAAGGCTCGGAGCATCAATCATAAATTCGGAATTATTATATCTGTTTATTACTTCGGGCCGTAATTAATTTAGCACTCGCAAGTTTCCAGGATGCATGGATAGCCAAGCACATAAAAACCCTGGTGGTGGAGTTAATTGACAGAGTTACATCGGGACATAGCTCCATGTCAGACTCAAATAATGCTTGACTGCCTCCACACATCTCAAAGCCAGAGCACAACCACCGTGACTTGGAGGGACGGACCAACTGGGAATGTTGTTCCTTTCCGTAGGACCTTTGTGACGGACCCTGAGAGTTCTCCGACCTTTTTCGACCACTTGAATTTCTCAGCGGTCGCAACACCGTCACAACCCACTCTTGGATGAACAGACTGTTGGAAGCTGGTGCTGGAAGCCATGGGACATGCCCTCTGCAGATGTCACCAGAAATAGAACCAAGCTTTTGAGGAAATATTTCATGTTTCACCACCACGTGTGCACTTGAAATCCACAGCAGGGTGCTGTCATATTGTATAATTTACAAGACAAAGTGTCCAAAATATCTCTTTACTTTAATCCAGTGTCACCTCTGAACATAACCAGAGATTTCAGCAAGGGTGGAGATTTCTGCACTGCTGCTCAGGAGTCTGTGGTGGCTGTTGCTACCAAGCCCGAGTTTTCCTCCTCTCCCATGGAAACCAAGCGATGATTTGTCACTTCTCTCTTATTGTTTAACGGAGAACAGAGAGAATAGAGAGAGTATGCAATGCAGCCTTGTTGTTTTCTTGCAGCTTGACACTCCAGTGGCCTACTTTCGCTCTTATAAATTCTTAATGGCTATGGAGTGTGGCACACAACACAGAGGATGCTAAGAGTTGTCAAAAGCCTAACCCAGAGAAAGTATGTACAGTATTATTTATTTTATTTATTTTTATTTACAGTCTTCTTCCCCGTTGACTTGACATGCTCTGTTGGATTTTCCCCATCACTGATTTTATTCTATTTTTTATTGCAATAGGTTGATTACGCTCTAATACCCTACCCTTGTATTGCATGGTTTCACATGGTGTCTCTGCAAATATCTTTCAAACGCTAATGTTAATCCGTTATTAACCAGTGGTGATCGGGCTGTTTAATCCACACGATGTTTCTCGTCCGTGTCCTATTATTACCACATCAGGGAGTGGGCTGTCGCTGGTCTCCCGGGACTGGACACGTGGGGATGCTGGGATCCTGCAGTGTCTCCTGGGAGTCCAACGAGCAGAAAGAGGACAGAGGACTCATAATGCCCTCATAATTAGGGGGGGCTTAATTTGAACACCTTGCTCTTTTCAGCTCATTTGCAAAAGCGAACTCGTCTCCTGCCACTTGGCCCACAAACGCAGGAAGCATGATGGAGAGTTATCTGGGTCGTCTGGGCGTCACATGGGCCTCATGTCTTGGCGGTGGAACGGGGCATCAGACCGGCCCGGCCAACAGTCGGGCGGAGTGCTAACGAGGGGGCGCCAACATCTGGGCTGAGGGCCTCAACCCATCGCAACGGTCCTCATATGCTGGGCAGTTCCCCGCTGGAACCGTCCCCCTCACATTGTATGGCAGCTGTGCATTTTTATTGTTAAAGATCATCAATCAAAATAAAAGATTATCTAGAAAGCCACAATGGTAATTACAATACACAGCCTTCAGTTCTCATTAAACTAAAAAAATGATTTTTAAATATTCAAATAACCACAGGGATGGTTTTGTCTTGAGCAACACATGGTAATTGAGTTGTTAGCCAATGCAATGGTTCTTTTTAAAAGACCAGAAATGTGTCCTTATCACGTTAAGTTAAAACGTGAATTGCACAGGAAAACAATACAAATGTTCTCAGTCTGTTCTTTTACCTCCTGAAAGTAGAAGCTTACAACCCTACAACACTCACATCCTCCTGGATCCTTCCTCTGAGGCCAGTATGCTTCACAGTGCAGTGGAAGTCTCCCCCCCTTCCCTTCCCCAGGTGAGAAGCTGAATGCTCCTCTCACCAGCAGACCAACCCCAGGAGCCTGGTGACACGCTCACTCCTGAAAGTAGTCCAGAAGTAATTTTAGCAATTTCAAGGCTCATTAGCTGGTGTAACACATAGGACTTTGATGAAATAATTTCAACAGAAGCGTCGTGTATTATTTTTCCGGCCTCTGGGAATCAAAGAAGTATGTTCCATGATATTAAGAGGGTGGAACATTTCGGGAGTTAATTTGCAGTTATCTTAAATGTAACGTACAAATAGTTGTACCTTTAGAAGGGTGAACACTTGCAGCACTATTGCATAGGACCGAGTGAGCCAAATTGGTAAAAGAGCCAAAAGAATAATACGTTTATGTTAATTTCTGCTTTTTTGTCTGAGTAAATTATGTCATGGTTTCATTAGCTCTGCGGAGCCTATGGCAGTGCTCAGTCAGCCGTCTTCAGATGCTGCA
>PIJE02001124.1:85352-87852 GCA_002895965.2 Coryphaenoides rupestris | reverse complement strand
CACACACACACACACACACACACACACACACACACACACAGATGCATACATGCACTTAAGTCTCTATTCATGGACACACATACACACACACACACATGCACTCTCTCTCACACACACACACACACATGCACTCACACACACACATACACATACTTGCACTAAAGTCTCTATTCACACAAAACAACCACCTAAAAAAACCAACTTGTTGTAAATTGCACAATGGCCCCTGCAGTGGAACGTGTGCCTCCAGAGGCTTCAATTACAGAGAAAACTGCACAAAAACACACAATCTGTGTGTATGTGTGTGTGTGTGTGTGTGTGCATGCATGAACATACTGCAGATGTATGTTTTACTTTTGTTTGGGCTCTGGCATTGTGAGGTAGGAATTGGAGAGGGATATTTAGAAAGAGATAGATAGAGAGAGCAGATTCGATTTCCTTTAATTGTTGTAATGGTGTGCCTCCCGCTGCTGTGTGTGTGTGTCGATGTGTGGACTGTGTGTGTGTGTGTGCTGGGTGTGTGTTCTGCCTCTACATTCTATCTGGTGGATGACGTATGACTCCATGGGTTGGTTCAACTTGACACTGGATGTGTGTTTGATTTTTCCATTTCAAGAACTGGCTTTAAAGGGGAACTCTGGCCCCTTTTCAAACCTTATCTCTTAGTTCTCTGCCGCATAGGTTGTTTCTGGATGCTCTCTGTGTCTCTGGGCACAGCTCAGCACAGACGCAAAATTCGTACCCAAACTCATTTGACCAGATTTTGGGGTAACGCATTTCGCATTCATCTGGAGGAATCCGATTTAGCGGGGAAGATCAGGGGTGCAGGGGAACAACGGAGGACCAAGGTGCCCACGTTGTTTAATTTTGCATATACCCTCCCCACACTGAAATGATGCAAGCTCCCCTCTGACCCAACTACCCTTGACACTCTCTAGAGAATTGGGTAGCAACGGTGTTGTCAGTCTGATGATTTTGATTGATCGCCCTGTTCCGAGTTTCAGTGCCGATCTGTTTATATCGCATCAATCAAATGAACTTTTGACCATTAAAGTTGACCGTAATTCCTCATTTACAACGTACTTGATTCATGGTGCGCCGCCTTGATAGTGAGTGAAAAATGGTGGAGAATTACACCCGCCAGTGTGGACGCGTGCATGTGTGTGTGTCTGTTTGTGTGTGTCGTGTGTGTGTGTGTGTGTGTGTGTGGTGTGTGGACGGTGGATGTACTACTGCTGCAGTCTCTTGGGGAGGGTGTGGGGCTACTTTATAGTGAAAGCACACCCAGTACTTCTAGGAGAGCCGAGCAGGAATGCTGCTGCTGCTGATGATGATGATGATGATGATGATGATTTCACTCTCTTACTACTACCTTACTGCACTCCACCTCCTCCTACTCCTCCTCCTCCTCCTCCTCCAACTACTACTACTACTACTACTTCTCCCCCCCACCCCCCCTTTCTCTTCCCTGGCTTCTCAGAAACCATCCAGCATATCCTCCGAGTGCATGCTGTCCATACTGGTTGTGTGTGATGTGTGGTGATGTGTGTGTGTGTGGTGTGTGTATGTGTGGGTGTGTGTATGTGTGCATTTGAAGGGTGTTTGGTGTGCGTAGCTGTGCACTGCAAGCGTAGTGAGAGGGGCCTGTAAGAGTGTTTTTATTGTGTCGTAGTATGGTGAGGTGTAAGCGGGCAAAAAGCAGGGATTGCATGTGTGTCCGATGCTCATAGATGCAACTCATTTGATGTGACTTTTACTTGGATAAGAAGAGGAACGGGATGGGGTGGGTTCCTATTGGGTGCTAGTGCCAGCGCAGAGGCCCCAATAATTACCTACCACATCCTAATCCCCAGGACAAGCCTCCTCGGGAAAACCACTAACAGGGAGGACGGCTGCAGTATTTAGGAATACAATCACAGCGAGGAAATAGAAAAAACACAATAAACTCTGGAGAGGAGGAGAGACTTCTGTCTGTCGGGGGGATCGATTTTCCACTGCAATCTCAAGGTTTCAACCGTTCCAGATATTGCGTCAATATAATAAGCTAAAATCAATCCGGTGCTGAAGTCGATTATAGCCAACCAAAGGAATCTATACCGTTTTTCCCTGGAAATGTACTTGGAGACAAGTCAAACTGTAACCTTCCAAGTTACTGATTTGTGTCCTGTGAACATCAGCGGCTTTTGTGATTGGGCGGGAAGCTGCATGCTTGGGAAGGTCTGATTGGCAACTCCAGAACGCTCCGCAGCAGCGTGCTCCCGAACAACTTCCATCATGAGAGGAAATTGAGATTTTTTTATGTGCCGCTCCTCGTGAAATTGCATCTGCCATCGAACAAGCACTTCAAATCCCCTATAGATGCACACACTCTCGTTCCTTTCTAATTTACTGACTCATTTGTACGCAGGCATTGCTTCCTGGCTCTACTGTATACAAAAGCTGAAAGTACCAATCTGATAGTTTGAATAACCACCGATTAAATGCAACTGCAGCATCTGAA
>PIJE02001124.1:46841-84302 GCA_002895965.2 Coryphaenoides rupestris | reverse complement strand
CTTTGAGATGTGTGGAGGCGGTCAAGCATTATTTGAGTCTGACATGGACCTATGTCCCGATGTAACTCTGTCAATTAACTCCACCACCAGGGTTTTTATGTGCTTGGCTATCCATGCATCCTGGAAACTTGCGAGTGCTAAATTAATTACGGCCCGAAGTAATAAACAGATATAATAATTCCGAATTTATGATTGATGCTCCGAGCCTTCCGCCAAACCCCACCACACGTTGCCAAGTGTTCCCCTTATCTGTTCTAGCAGCAGAATAGCAGCCGCTAGCTACATTAGCTTTGTTGACATCTGCTAGCATTGTGTCCACCGAGATACAATCCATCCCAAGCCACATTTATTTGTCTTCTGCTTGAGATACTCAAGCAGTCTCCAGTTAGTCAATTATGGGAAAATACCATAAATATTGTCATTTCTTTCGTACTCTAACTCAGAAATGAATGGTTGAGTTAATACACCTGCCTGAAACCTTTGAGAGATGATAATGTGGAAGGTGTCATAATATCACCATAATATCTTTCCTGTGATAATCTTATGGGAGGGAATAATGATTTTTTTCCCCAGAAAAAGCTCTCCCGCCCGCTCCACTGTGACAAATGGAGGCACGGGGCTCCCCTAATGCCGTGCACGATTTGCAGAAATAGCGGCCAATATTTTTGTTATTAATGACACCAATTTCAACCCGCTTAACTTCCCGGCGACTTTTGCACATTTTGTGGCGATGATGGAATTTTCAGCTCGTAGTTTTGACTGAGAAGATCAATGGAAGAGGAATGCGTCACCATGGCGAGGAGTGTTCCATGTATCGGGAACCGTGTTCCTCCGATATGAATTAGGATAGTTAACGTGAAGCTAGGGTCGATGGCTGCATCGAGCCTATACGATCACATCAATTCTGTGCTGAATCTTAGTTATGATCCGTTTCCCGCCTTAGTCCTGTGTGAGTTCGTAGAATTCAATAAGCAAATGCTGTGCTGAATGGTAGTGAACGCAAACACATTGTGTTATCATGGAACATAATGCCGTACGAGTGTGAAATCGGTCTGTTGTGTTTCTCACACTCTCAGTACCGCAAGCCAATCACAGATGGGCTGTTAAAGCCGTGCCGCATTGTGTCTCCTACTATAGTATGCGTCCTCCATATGCCACCTAAATACTTGCGCTTTAGAAGAGGCTTAACGTCTAGGCCTCTCTCGCTCTCTCTCCATTCCCCTATCTTCCTTCCAGCCCATCTGCTCCTCTTCCTTCATCACTGTTTGTTTTCGCTCTCTCTCCCTCTCCCTCTCCCTCCCTCCCTCCCTCTCCCTCTCCCTCTCACCCTCTCTCCATCCCTCCCTCTCTCTCTGAAGATGCAGGGCTGCTGCATATTTTAAAAGGAGAAGTGTAATATGGTTCTAAGAATAGCCTCCTCCCTGATCTGCCCATTGTGGTGGAGAGTTTTTCACTTCTCGGCTCTCCGAGATCGACTTATACCACCGGCTCTCCTTCCTCTTCTTCTTCGTCTCTCCTCACCTCGGGCTGGACAGTTTAGCGTATTTAAGACTACCATCGCAACATAAATTGTGATGCATCGTCCATATTCCGATAAAAAAAAAGGAGGACGTGGAGAAGTATATTCATTTGACCCGATAGAACTGTATACTGAATACAGATTGAATACTAGGCGGACAAATGCACCCTTGTTGTGTCCTCTTAATTGGGAATTTGAGAAATGAAAGACATTAGCATTGGCAGCGTTATTTGTCATCGAAAGAACAACAGCTACTTGCAATTCATCAAGAGGAAGTTGTGAGACTTGGACTGTAGCGTGAATATTTCATGCTGTATAATACGATACGGGATAATGAAGGTTGAGATTAATGCGAAGGCATTGGCATGCGCAATGTAACACCGGATAGAGACATTCACATATTAATAACTGCATGAAACTGATGTAGGAGCAAAAGCTCATGATGTTGTTTGGTTTCAGAAAATAGCCCCTCGGCGGTTTACTCTCATATCCGCGGTTGGTTTCTCGTTCAGATCTCTCTGATTCTTTGAGAACCTGTACATTCTGTTGTGTATTGATAGATAATGTGAACTGTAAGAAGTGCTCGAAAAAGCTAGAACGCTGCATGAAGTTGCGCGCATGACGTCACCATTGTGGTTCCACCTTTAAACCGAAGGCCGGACTTCATTACTACAGGCTTACATGGTGCACAGCTAGGATGTACACATACTGTCCTGTTCAGCTGTCTACTGTGTACTGTACAGCCCCCCCCGCCCCCCCCCGCCCGTGGCTGGGTGGTCCGAGTGGTGGTCAGCCTGGTCAGATCAAAACAAATCAAAACATTACAGTATTATATATATATAACGTCAATCAATGGACAGTGAAACAGGCCGACGGGGGCGGCTGTGATGCACTCTGCGACTTACATAACATCGCAATCAATAACATGTCAGTCATTGATGATTTTAAAATGCACTGGACATTTAAAAATAGCTTATAGCTTATAAATAGCTTATATATAGTAGTGCTAATTCCCGGTCGCATTGCTAGATATGTATGTTGAACACAACTGGGAAGGGGGGTGTGTGTGTGGGGTTGGAGGAAAGGTTAAAAAATGATCTTTAATCGCAAGTGAGTGTGACGTGGGGCTGCTGAGAGCACCCAAGGGCAGCACCGTGTCGCACTGTGGCTCGAGACGTCCTCTCTGGGCGGCGTGGTCACCGGGAGTCAACCTCACCCTGGTGGACATACAGTAGCGTTACTGGCACGGCAGGGAGGGCTTCTACACAGAGAAGCCGTAGGACACCGAGCAACCCTGTGACCCCTCCTCCCCCTCCCTCCCCTCCCCTCCCCTCCCCAGCTGCCCCCGCCCCCCTTAGGTGTGTGTCGACGCAGCCCCCCCCGCCGACCGCAGCCTTTGCTCTGTTAGGCGTGACTTCGGCTGATATGACCGCTGGCAAGTTGGGGGTTTGCAACCACAGCATCAAGAAGGTCGGGGGGTTTTGCATTATTTTTGTCAGAGTCAGCCGTTGCCACATGTCAAGTGTAAATCTAATTTATACGCTCTTGCGTGCGCTTAGATGCTCAGATATAACCACCGCCTCGCCCCGGGGGTCTCACATATGGTGGAGACGCAGACAACTGATCCAAAAAAAAAAGAGGAAATTGACCTTGTTTCAAAATGTGCCTTCACGCTCCTGTCTTAAAACGATCTGACACATTGAAGTCTCAGCGTGTCTGCTGATGTGATTGAGAGTCCTCTGGTCAGCTGTAATGATACATTGTCCCATGTGTGTGTGTGTGTGTGTGTGTGTGTGTGTGTGTGTGTGTGTGTGTGTGTGTGTGTGTGTGTGTGTGGTGTGTGTGTGTGTGGGTGTGGGGGTGGGTGTAGGGGTGCACCGAAGGCAGTCTGTCCTTCAGCCCTGGTTACCGTCATTTGTCGGATCCGTGCACAGAGATCCGGGCAGAAAACAAGGCTTTTTTAGAGATGATCTTAAGATAGTGTGATACTTACTGCATACGGGTTCTGCTTCATTTAGCATTACACTCTCTCTCTCTCTCTCTCTCTCTCTCTCTCTCTCTCTCTCTCTCTCTCTCTCCTCTCTCTCTCTCTCTCTCTCTCTCTCTCTCTCCTCTCTCTCCCTCTCTCTCTCTCTCTCTCTCTCACTTCTTCTTCCCCGTAGACACCCTTCCAGTCCTTATCCCCTGCCTATCTCTATAAGATAAGATAAGATAAGATAGAACTTTATGAACCCCGAAGGAAATTCTTGATATTCTTTATATTGAAGTGAAGAACTCGTATGAGTAACTCTAATCTCCTTTTCATTTGCTCTTTCCTGGGAAAAGTTGCACACGCATATTGGAATGAAATGCTTCCCCAGCGGCACACCAGGCTTCATGTAAGGAGGAGGTTAGCGTGTGAGTGTGTGTGTGTGTGTGTGTGTGTGTGTGTGTGTGTGTGTGTGTGTGTGTGTGTGGCGGTGAGGCTGTCGTGCTGTGGGTCTGCCATAGGGGACACACACAGTGACAGAGGCAGCCTGGTTTAGACTAGAGGAGAGCTTCTGAAGCATTGGCATGTGGGGAGGTCATAGCTCGTGGGGGGGGGGGGGGGGGGGGGGGTGTTCATTTGGAATGTTGCTAGAAATATACGTTTGTTTGTGTTGGTGTCAAGATCTCTCTCGCTATCTCTCTCTCTCTCTCTCTCTCTCTCTCCCTCTCTCTATGCGGCACTGAGCTCCGTGGCCAGAGGTGATGTTGTTTTCAGTTACCTTGTGCTCCAGATGTTTGGTTGTTGCTCGCAGCGGCTCCGGATCCTTGTCTCTGTGACAAGACAAACACACAACAACACACAAGGGAAGAGGATTTACAACCGGGACCAGGGCTCTTCTCATGTTTCATAAAAGGAGGTTGATAAACCACCACCACCACCACCACCACGTGCGCCAACCCCCCCCCCCCCCCTCCCCCACGCAACGTCACCATTGTGGTTCCACCTTTAAACCGAAGGCCGGACTTCATTACTACAGGCTTACATGGTGCACAGCTAGGATGTACACATACTGTCCTGTTCAGCTGTCTACTGTGTACGGTACACACCCCCCCCCGCCCGTGGCTGGGTGGTCCGAGTGGTGGTCAGCCTGGTCAGATCAAAACAAATCAAAACATTACAGTATTATATATATATAACGTCAATCAATGGACAGTGAAACAGGCCGACGGGGGCGGCTGTGATGCACTCTGCGACTTACATAACATCGCAATCAATAACATGTCAGTCATTGATGATTTTAAAATGCACTGGACATTTAAAAATAGCTTATAGCTTATATATAGTAGTGCTAATTCCCGGTCGATTTGCTAGATCTGTATGTTGAACACAACCGGGAAGGGGGGTGTGGGTGTGGGGTTGGAGGAAAGGTTAAAAAAATGATCTTTAATTGCAAGTGAGTGTGACGTGGGGCTGCTGAGAGCACCCAAGGGCGGCACCGTGTCGCACTGTGGCTCGAGACGTCCTCTCTGGGCGGCAGTCAACCTCACACTGGTGGACATACAGTAGCGTACTGGCACGGCAGGGAGGGCTTCTACACAGAGAAGCCGTAGGAGACCGAGCAACCCTGTGACCCCTCCTCCCCCTCCCCTCCCCTCCCCAGCTGCCCCCGCCCCCTTAGGTGTGTGTCGACGCAGCCCCCCCCGCGACCACAGCCTTTGCTCTGTTAGCGTGACTTCGGCTGATATGACCGCTGGGCAAGTTGGGGGTTTGCAACCACAGCATCAAGAAGGTCGGGGGGGGGGGGGGGGGGGGTTGGGGGTGGGTGTAGGGGTGCACCGAAGGCAGTCTGTCCTTCAGCCCTGGTTACCGTCATTTGTCGGATCCGTGCACAGAGATCCGGGCAGAAAACAAGGCTTTTTTAGAGATGATCTTAAGATAGTGTGATACTTACTGCATACGGGTTCTGCTTCATTTAGCATTACACTCTCTCTCTCTCTCTCTCTCTCTCTCTCTCTCTCTCTCTCTCTCTCTCTCTCTCTCTCTCTCTCCTGTCTCTCTCTCTCTCTCACTTCTTCTTCCCCGTAGACACCCTTCCAGTCCTTATCCCCTGCCTATCTCTATAAGATAAGATAAGATAAGAACACTTTAACACACACACACACACACACACACACACACACACACACACACACACACACACACACACACACACACACACACATGGGAACAATGTATCATTACAGCTGACCAGAGGACTCTCAATCACATCAGCAGACACGCTGAGACTTCAATGTGTCAGATCGTTTTAAGACAGGAGCGTGAAGGCACATTTTGAAACAAGGTCAATTTCCTCTTTTTTTTTTGGATCAGTTGTCTGCGTCTCCACCATATGTGAGACCCCCGGGGCGAGGCGGTGGTTATATCTGAGCGTCTAAGCGCACGCAAGAGCGTATAAATTAGATTTACACTTGACATGTGGCAACGGCTGACTCTGACAAAAATAATGCAAAACCGCAGCCCTATAGTGCTGGAGCAGCAGTTCCTTCCAAGCATAGACTCCACCTAATTGTATTGTGATTTTTTTTAAGCATTTGGCGTCGATCGCCAGGTTTTATGGATAAACGGTGGAACGTGTCCTCATATAAAAATATATTGGTGACAAAAACATGATGATGAAAACTTAAGTTTGTGACACAGCCCCGTGTGCCCCATACACGTTCACTTTATGTGGCTGATTTCTCTCCATGTTAGGGTTAGGGTGCAATGCATCACAAAAGGGCTTCTGTCATCGCCGTGACGCAATGATATTCCTTTGAACGGCCGCAGAGTCCACCCGCTGTTTAATGCGAGAGGGGGGGGGAAAGCCTGCAATAAGAATTCAAGCAGAGGGAACCTGAGTCATCGCTTAGCCAAAAGCGATTTTCCAGAGTAATGACCACATTAGAAACTCATCCAGGCCGAACATGAGCATCTAATCTGCCCAGCTGAAAGGAAGAAGAAAAATCCCGATCAGCGTTTTTTTTTTGTGATAATACAATTTAAGGATGGTTACCCGTATGAAACCATTGCAGTGGTACAGTATATACCTGACCATATGCTCCGAGCTGTTACACTTTCTCCTGAATCTTGGAAAAAATTATACTTATGCACAGAAGGCCTTATTAACTTTTTTTCATCTGCGCTAAAGTCGTTGTTTCGCCCAGCTATTCATGGTCGACTGCAAGTCAACACCGTATGATGTCGTCCTAATGGACCCATATGAGTCACATTTTAAATTGCCGTCAGGCTTTAACTAATTGTATTGCATCCATGTTAATGTTACGTTTTTTGACTTCTAGTGGGTTTCATTAGTGTTAAGTTAGCGGGTTATTTTCTGTCACTATTCGGCTTTTCTGTACAGTTGACAGAGTAAAGACTTTTATGCTAGATGCTAGATGCTACCATGAAAAATAAAATAAACTGAAACAGAGCACTCAAGTTAGTATCACATTCAAAAAGAATGATCATCAAGAACAAAACGATCTATCATGAACAATAAATGAACCTTGATTATGAAACTAAGTTCTGGGTCGTATCCCACAGTGCTCTCCCGAACAGTGCATTCATTGTGCTTCAAATACAAAGCATTTTAAGCCAAAAAGATCGGAAGCCGATCAATTGGCAAACAGCATTTTACCAGGAAGTATCTTAAATATTCAGCAGGGACAAGAGATCTGATCACAGATCAGGCCCCAGAGTTCACATTCTGGTGTCCTTTCTCAGCGGAGCTGGCAGATCCGATCACCAAAGTCGCACGGAAGAGACAAGTGTAACAGAGACCCAAAAATGACGGATAACAACGGATAAGTTTAGGAGGGGAAAAGTTTGGCGAGAGCTCAACGCCACTAATGCGCAGTATCACTAAGGTGACCATCGCGGGGATGGCGCAGGGAGCGGCATTATCGTCTTTACATGGAAACGGACCCCTTAAACAATCCATTATTATTCCGAAGCATTACTCAGAAACTGCAATTAGTGGCCGCCTCTTCTCACCTCTCCACCTGGCCCGAGGGGAGAGGGTACAAAGGGGAGTAAATGGTCGTGTGCATAATGGCTTCACGGAGCCTTTTTACTCTCTTAATTAAAGAAGGGGAAGCAGGAAGATAAATACAGCCTTACACATGCACACAGAAGACACTAGATCAGCAGCACAAAGACTTCAAACGCTTTGTTGTCTGACCTTGAATTAATTTGACGAGAAAACCTGCTCTCCACTGTGGAGCAGAAGACCTTCCCATCCATACATGACAGAGAGAGAGGGGGGGAGAGAGAGAGAGAGAGAGAGAGAGAGAGAGAGAGAGAGAGAGAAAGAGAGAGAGAGACAGAGACAGACAGAGAGACAGAGAAAGAAACAGACAGAGACAGAAAAGTGAGAGAGAAAGGGTATCAGAGGACGAGAAAGATGCTCGAGCTAAGAACAGCGAGAGTGTGGGAGAGAGACAGAGCCGTTAGGGATGTAGGAAGAAAGAGATCGTATTGGAAAGCGAAAGAGGTGATAGAGAATAGGAAGAGAGAGATGGTAGAGAGGTAGGAGGAGAGAGAGAGAGAGAGAGAAGGAGAGAGAGAGTGGGATGGAGAAAGAAAGAGAGAGAGAGAAAGAGAGAGAGGTAGGAGAGAGGAGATAGGGAGAGAGTGATGGGTAGAGAAATAGGTAGAGAGAGAGAGATGTTATAGAGGTGGGAAGAAAGAGAGGGAGAGAGAGACGGAACCATTGACTTAACCCCCCACACACACACACACACACACACACACGCACACACACACACACCCCTGCCGCACAGCAGCACGCGGTCTCCAATGGCAACCCCTCGCTGGTTCAAGGACGCCTGGGGAGAAGCATCAAGTTTAGCTCATTATTCCTTTCCAACTGGAAACAGGTAAATGCATTTCACCGAGGATGCCGGCTGCGCCAAAGGCTGTTTATGCAGCCGTTCCATTGTTTTGTGTCGGTGTCCCAATGCAGAACTTCAACGTAAATCAGTGATGATGAGCTGATGATGATCCCTGCAAAGACAGAGAACGATTAAAAAAAAAAAGACAAATACAGAAAGGAACAGAGCGGCAAAGTTGAAGAGGTGAAATGCTGCATTAACAAGATGAATGCCGGGGCTAAGCCTGCTTAATGTCTGGGACCTCAAGGCCTTCAGCCACTAGATCGTCATAGAGTGTGTGTGTGTGACACTGTCAACATCATTGGAACCCAGCTGTCATCTATTTGGGACATATGTTCAATGGCCCTATGACTCACAACCACAATAAACACACACACACACACACACACACACACACACACACACACACTGGCCTGTACCGAGTGCAACAGCTGGGGCAGGGCCTGGCTTAGTGCAGCTTCCATCACATCGCACACCAACCTAAGGCTGGGCGAGACACGTAGTGGACCTAAACAATGTACCTAAACAACATCGAACCTTCGGCGAAGCTCCAAAAACACCCTCACCATTCTAAGAGGGGTATTGTCATAGGTGACGATGAGAGGGATTTCAAAGTGGCTCGGGCAGATTTGAGTCGTAGGTTCACCTTCGAGTTCAAAGTCATCCCGACGTTATTATTAGCCTGCGACGATATCCTAACGTGAGCACAGGACGACCCAATTCCTGCACACTTTTTAATTAGCTCTACAGTACTCAATTAAAACCTCTTCTCGATTCCAGTTTCGGTCTCTCTTTATATTGTCCGTGGTTTACACGCCATTACATGAACTCTTTCTGCGTTGTCCCCACTTCACTTTATATCGTCGCATTTAGTTTTTTTTATTCCGATGTTAAATTCTTAAATAAAAGATGCTTTTATACCTCACTGCGTCCAAATAGGCCCGACACAGTTTGCCACAGTTTCTTTCTGCCGCCAAAATCAATGGCTGATCTATTGGAAGGAACGGCGGCGGCTTATAAATGGGCCATCAGTGCTTTTGCATACACGTCTCTGCTCACTCTGATGCCAGTAATCTCTTTAATACTCCAGCTCCCCAGAAGACGGACGGGCCATCGATATTTACCTGACCTTCTCACGCTCATTCAAGCACGCCCCTGCCACACACACACACACACACACGCTAGCAGCCCCGCGCATGCTAATCACACCGATGAGACGGGACCATGTGCTCGCCAGGCCATACACTCTAACCGCACCTTGATTCCTAGCCTGCTGTACTATGGACCGATAACTTTCACAATGAAACTCTATTAAAGCCTCCGTTTTATTGTTTAGGTCAGGCACATTCGTATTTAAGTGACATTTTCACTTCCAAGAGTGGATGGGGGGCCGTTAACTTCATCCGCCTTGGCTTGTATACCCGTCCAACATCCATCCAACAGTGTTGCAATGCCAATTGCACTTCGGAGTAGCCTGCAGTCGCTGTAACTCTGAACAGTCGAGGCTAGAGAAAGGGTGTTTACTGTTAAGTCATTCAGCAACAGCTGATCAGATGCTTTTATCCAACTGGACGCACAGTGAATGCGGATAGGTTATTAAGGAGCAGGTAGGGGTCGGGAAAACTTTCTCAAGGACGTCTCTACGCGTTTGATCTGTGGAACGAACGTCTAACACAGGGGTGGGCAAACCTTTTGGCTCAAGGGCCACATTTGGTTTTTAAAACTGACAGACGGGCCGGGCCATTAGTAGATGAGGATCATAATGTCTAACTTGCGTTATGATGCCATATACTGTATATTGAAGTAGCCTAGTAATCGTATCAACATCTATAGGCTGCCACTATGTAGTTAAATCAAATAAATGAAGTACAATTCAATAATATAACAATATTTATTGAACCAGAGGGATTATAAATAATATGTGCTCTAATAATAAATATTGTGTTGTTGTTATTTTCTTTCTTCTCCTCATTGAAGAACCTTACATAAACTAACAGTTGAGCATCGTCAGACACATCAGTGGACTCATCTAAACCTATGCATGGTGGCTTGTGAATGGCTTCATCCAGCTGAGCACATCCTGGCTTCATATTTCCCTTTTCTTTGTGGCTGATGATGCTGATTCTTTTTTTTTTCCCCTCAAATAAGCAGCTCTGCACTCATGCACTCTGGTTTCAAATCCAAGCAACTCTAAGGGAACATTCATCAGCACGTTGTTGGGCAGTGAATGAATGTGTTAGGATTCTGGTGGATCGATCATACTGGGCTCTCAGATCGTTTATTTTCTGCGCCCTCAGTTTGGATTTGGGTATGTTTGGTGAAAACACTGTTTTGTCTTGTAGTGGCTTCACATTGCCGCTTTTAATAATAGCCACAGTCTCAGGACAGATGAGACATACGGGTTTTGAACTGTCCGTGGGAAGAATAAACATGTACACGTCTGTCCAATCTTCATTAAAGGCTCTGTTCTCACTGATTACCTTTCTCTTTTTAAAGCGCGCTATACTCCGACTGTCTCTCTCGTCTCTCCGCGTGTATGTTTGTTTCTAATCGCTCACTGACTGCAACGATTTGATTGGCTGAGTAGCGTCACGTGACTTGACCTGATTGGCCCGCTAAGCCAGTGCCGTAAAGGCTAGAAAAGATGCGCCGGTTAAAATAGAAACGCGACAACTAAATTGTATAATACTCAATAATTTATTGGTTATAGGTCCGGGTCCGGATAGGACCGCGGTCTGCATATGAGTGTCCTCTGATCTAGTGGAACCAATTAAGGAATCAATTGCAGGAAGAAAAAAAACAGCGAAATGAATACTACAAATTTAAATGTATTATAGGACTGTTGTTAATGTAAATGCCCGACGGGCCGGATTAAACAACGCAACGGGCCGTATGTGGCCCGCGGACCGTAGTTTGCCCACCTCTGGTCTAACAGCTCCACTCTGCCCGTCCTCTCTCACACACTTGTCTCGCACATGATGCACACTTCCCAGCAGGTATCGCCCGCTACCAGTAGGTACATATCCCCCCCCCCACCCCCACACTTTTCTCCTTTCCCTCTTGAAAGCGCAGTAAAAGATGATCCGAGATGGCAGCCGTGACAGCAGGCATTACGCTCCTGTTAGGAGTGGGATGGGGGCACATTCAAAGTGCTGCCAGGAGCAATAGAACTTATAATCCACAGCCAGGCGAAGATGAATGCTCACAGGTAGTGTGATCCATCATTACTGCGCTCAGCACTGTCTCCCGTCCTGGGAAATAAAATAGAAAATAACTTGTGGAAATTCATTTTCATAAACGCCGTGGTGACAGACCTTCAAACTCTTAATAGTGTGAGAATAGTTTCAGGATTCACGAAAATTCAATTCAAGTGAAAAAGCCTCAATGTGACAGTAGTATTATATACATGCATCATTGAATTCCCTGTGTAAAAATCAAACATGGTATTGGGATAAACAATATAATTAAAGGAACCACACAGAAGTTTTTTTTCCCTCCAGTGTTTCCACACTTGTTCCTGCTCACATGAGCTCCTTCAGTTTCCCAAGTCCTCCCAGATGGAAAACACTTTGAACTCCAGTCCAGTTTTTCCTGAAAGAACGACGACGAGTCTTTGCTAGTTTTGTCCTTCCCCAGCGCAGAGCTCACCAACATGTCCGGTGTTGGGATTGGGCGAAGGGTTCGCCGTTTGAGCTCACGGGGAATGGATGTACACAGCGGGCATCGTAGTGCATTGGATAAAAATCCAATATCAATTAATGGGAGACTGGGAGCTGGGACTGACACACCACTTACAGTTTCCTCCTTGAACAACCCGAGACAGAGCCATTCAGACCGGCCCCGGGGGAACCGAGAGATCGCTGGCACAGTCAATACACACGCGGCCTCCTCTTTCTTCTAGTCTCTCTCTCTCTCTCTCTCTCTCTCTCTCTCTCTCCCTTGTTCTTCCTCTCTCCTTCATGCCTGAATTGAACTGTGTTCTAATAATCAAAGGCTATTGACCAAGCTTAGGGGTGATGCAGTGTGGTCCCAGCCAGGCAGTAGAGGAACTCTACCCCCGTCGCTAGTTGTGTTTGTTGTGATGTGAGGAGGACTATCAGAAACAGAGGCAGATGATGCATTCCCCTCATTCTCCACCATTAGTGTTACCACCACCCCCCCCCCCAACAACAGATGGGATGATAACATGGGGACGGGGCGGGGGGTTAGGCATGCATTAGCGGCCGTACGCAAGACGTGTAGTTGTGCAATTATGCCGTTTTCCTTTAGCGAGCATCGCTGATGTTCTTATCGTAGCACTGTTTGGTGGGTTTGGGGAGTTTTATTTTCTCTCTGATATGCAGGCTAAAGCGCTCCACATGAAACGGAAAGCAGAGAGCAGAGGCGCTCACTATTAATAGACATTCCCTAATATATTCAACATGGCGTCCAGATCTGGGCAGCTCCGATGCAAAATCCCTCACGGTGCGGTAAACATTCAACTCAGCCACACATTTAAATATAGTGTAGACTTATTTAAAATGTTAACTATTGGGCTTCAATAAAGCACATCGGTACATGAAAAGACATCCTGGCAGAATGTTCATAAACTACCCGAAAGACTTTTTAAACTCATCACATTATCTTCTGAGACTGTATTGTGTTTCAAGTAGGGTTGCTCAAAATTCCCGAATCTGACCCTTTTTAAATCCCGGGATTATACAGCCCCTTCCCGGGAAATCCCGGGATTCCCGTAGAAACCGGAAGTGCCTTTTAATACTAATTTAATGCTAGGCCTATATAAATAAATGCAACAGAACAACGCTATTTTATCGAATACAAATGTTTTATTTCTATGACGAACATGCAGCAATTCTGTTTAAATTCTCATGAAGAAAAAAACCAAAACGATCTTCGTTACATTCTGTAGCGGCCAGGGAGGGGCGGGGCCACCACATGGCCGCGCAGATGACGTGGGGGGCCGGAGGGATTATGAGGAATGTTATGTATGGGAAATGTATTAGGGAACACTTGGGCTCACCTGTCCCCCCCCCCCCCCCTTCTTAATCCCCCCTGGCAGACGCTTCCAAGAAGGACGTCCCCGAGGACTTCGACATCGACATGGGCGCCCCGGAGACGGAGAAGGCGGCCGTGGCTATCCAGTCCCAGTTCAGGAAGTTCCAGAAGAAGAAGCAAGACGACAAGTCCTAGTGGCCGCCACGGGCAGATGGCGCCGGGGGGAGGAAGGGGCGGGGCAGCGGCGGCGGTGGCGGCGTCATGGCGATAAAGTGGCATTTGCATGTGAAAAAAATTCATACCTAACCATTTGTGAACTCCAGGGGGGGGGGGGAGGTGGGGGTGGTGGGGTGGTGGTGGTGGTGGTTGGGGTGGTGGGGGAGGAATGCAAGGCAAAATCAAAATAGCCTGTCAATCATATGACATGTATGTGAATTCCATAACGTACCACCATACTACTCTCTTCCTCCCCAGGTATCCTGTTTACACGGCACAGGCAGTCATAGAAGTATTGTGGAAACTGGGACCCATTTCAAGAAATACACAATAGTCCAGTCATCTGCATACAGTATGTGCTGATGAACAATGACCTAATCACATTGGGTGTAGTGTTTTTACATAGTCTGGGGTGTTAATGTGCATGTGTATGTGCATGTGTGTGTGTGTGTGTATGTGTGTGTGTGCATGTGTGCGTGTGTGTGTGTCTGTGTGTGTGTGTGGTAGTGTGCACGTGTGTAGCTTAATATGGAAGGGTGTGGCTCTAGCATGAGTACAGAATGAACTACAGGAACATTAGTGGGTCGGAGAAGCCGCGTGTGGGGGGCCAACCCTCTAGAAGTCTCTGGAAGCACACAGACCACACCGCCGTCAATGAACCGTTTTTATTTCTGACTCTGACAGTGTGAGAGACTGTGAGGCTAATGTCACGGAGAGTTTGGTGGGCTTGTTATCACAGCTGAAGAGAACCATAGGTTCGGTAGACATAGTGGTGGTCGCTAATAGAAATGGTGTTACGAATACTAATTGGGCGAGTTGCTAATGTCAATAATGCTGTTATTACTCTACTAAGCTCACATCTATCCATATTCATGCTCCTTAAAAAGACATGGTGGTCGTCGATAAATAGAAATGGTGTGACGAATACTGCATACTAATTGCTAATGATAATGCTGTTATGCTCTACTAAGCTCACATCTAACTCATATGCATACGTGATCATTGATAACAGTTGATAAAGTTCCATGACTGGGAAAATAAATTAATTAGTCTAATCAGACACAGCTGTGATGTTGAGAGCCAAGCTAGCCAGAATATGAGAGAATAACACTATTGCGTTACATTAACACAATAAAACGCACATCTTTTTCTTTTCGTTAAATTGCACCTTTTTATTGCACCTTTTGTTAATATTTTTTTGTAATATATATTTTTTAATTTGTAGAAGAACTATTTCTCTCTGTTTAATGTTCAATATTATGCACCAATTTCACAATAGCACATTCCTTGTTTGTAAAAACTAAGGCAATGAAGCTCATTCTGAATGGGTTACGTCTCTTCTCATTGGGAGCCAATAGCCAATGCTCCAGGATTCGTTTTTGTTGTTGTCAGAGTAAAGATAAGTCAACGGGAGTGCCGATCTAAGTGGGTTTCATCCAGACGTTTATCTTCATGCTGTCAGTTTTGAGGGGAATTCTTGTGGTCTGCTCATCCTGTTTTATCTTGCATCAAACAATTACAGGAATAACGCAGCCGTTTGTAGTCTGTCTGTACGAATGAGAAAAGTGAAAATCCCTCAGGAAAGAACCCCTCAGGAAAGAACCCCCCACCTCCCTCCCGCCACCCCTACGGTCCATAATCACCAGGTCTAAATAACAAGTTTGGATTTTGACACGTAAACCTTTTGTTTGGGGACGTGGTGTCTGTGCATCTAATGTTGTTTGAAACCAAACACCAAAGTGAACCCACTCAACAGATAGACATTCACTATTCTCTACCAAACTCAGAGGCAATCATGATAAAAAAAAACCGCTATAACCTCCACTTGAAGCTTGTTTAGTTTAACGCATCCTGATGGTCTCCTGCCTGCGGGGCTATACGTCCTGGGAAGATGGGACAAACCAGGCGAGGTCACGGGTCAAAGGTCACCGAGGGTGAGAGGAATGGGGTTGGTGACCTCTGACATCCCTGCCAGAAAGACGCAGACGCGCGGTCTGAGTTCTTGACAGACCCAAACATTAGACCCCCGTCGAGTTCAGAACACAACAAAAACTGCAGCTCTGAACGGTTCTGGATTTGTTGTCCTCCATACACCATTTAGGGAAAGCTTGTAGGCATTTTGTTCAATGGTTAATTTACATATTGAATAGTTAGCAAATATCCCACGAGTACATAGCATAAAACCATCTAAGTTAGCTCACAGGGAGTTCATCAAGTTGTAGACTAAGAGTAGTCAAGTGCTCTTGATGTGCCTGCTTTAGTGTGGTTGAACAAGCAAGCAATCTAGGTGGAGATTCACACTGCTGTCAGTGAGTTCAGGGCTGGAGTCGGAGCCCAAGTCCCAGATCGAGTCATTGGTGAATCAAGTCTGATTCACGACCTAGATGGGTATGACCAAGACTCCAAAAATGATGAGTCAAGTCCAAGACCACATGGCTATCATTTCGAGGTTGCCTAAAAAGGAAGGTTTCTAAAAGGCATATTTACAGGCATGTTTTGAGAACCTCATTTGTTGTAGCGGTAATGGTGCAGCTATATCCAGAACATACGGTAGCTGCACCATACCATACCTTAACTACGATTGGACGCATCTATTACATTTATAAAAGCAGTAACAACAATACACAGCTATGCAATTTCAAACACAGCTTTGGTCTTTGAGTCTTCAGAGACCGATTCATCCAAGACCGATTCAGGACAGGGTCAAATTCACTCCAAGTCTGAGACCAGACTGTACTCCAATAGTACGACAGCCCCACAGGAGGTTTAAGAGCCTTTGACGAGAGCCAGCAGGGGAAGTGCCAGCCCATTACAAGCGAACATGTTTGCTGTAGATAAAGGCCATTATTTTTCTGATTAATTTGTTATAAAAAAACAGGGGATGAAGGATTTTTGGCACCTTAAGTCCACTTCATGAGCACATTTTGCAATCACAATCGCATGGGGAGGACAGATAACAAATGTTGACAGGAATCTGAAGTGTTATATGTTGTGGCTTTGCTTTTTTACCACGCAAAGAAATTACAGAACGGAAAAGCGTTTTTTTGTGGGCCAATTTTTCACCATTGGCAAGGACGTTTGCTATGGTTTGGTTAAGAATGTTGGCAAGACAGATTTGGGCTGGATAAGATCCAGGATTGGCAGATTCTACGGCGCCAAAACCTATTTGCTCTTAAATTAACTGTAACTGACTTGTTTTCCAGAATTTAAAAAACAAATCTGTCTCAACAAATCTGTCTTAACTTTTCCACGACGACTCAGACACAGAGCACTATTGTATTGTACATTAAACAAATTGTATTGTATTTCTTTTATTATTTGTTATTCTGCTTCTTCTTCTATTCTTTTGTCCTCGTAGCTATATAGTCTGGCAGCCTTACTGTGTTTGCATAACCTTTCGTCTGTTGGTTAAATTGTTTGTTCATTCATTGCTTTGTGCAGCCCTGTTCAGAAGGACAAGTGGCCCAAGCCCAACCCAGCTGACAATGTGAATGAGACAGGTGGACATCTTGGGAGGTATAGCCTACTAGTTAGCCTACCATTGTTAGGTGGCGGCAATTTATTCCATTTATTCAACTATGAGCACATGGATTTAAACTAGTATCACTATAACTGGTAATAGTAATATCACTACCAGCAGATGACGCTGATGGTTGCATTAATAGAATAGTAGGATGAAAAAAAGAACAGGGAACAAATCTAAATAAAACTTATTTTCTCTCATGTAAATTGCAGCAGTGAGGTAACATAATCCCTGACAAACCCCACAAACAGGTACTGTATGCACATGGTGGAAGCGGGGAAGACTTCTTCTATCCGATTGTTAAGTCGTGACGTATAATACCGTTTCCGGGTCCAAGCGGGTCCATTGTGGTCTGCTTTGGGACCTGAAGGAGTGTTTGGACCCGGAAATTAACGTTAAGTTACGCGGGGCATCAGACTTAACAACCAGATGGGGCTTAGACACAGTGCACTGCAAGATGCTGGTTCTAACGATGGCAATTATCAATGCTGGGCTAAAGACTAACCCACCGGGCGGGGTAGGAGGAGAGGAGAAAGCATAACTGGATGGATGGATGGATGGATGGATTGATGCTCAAAAGTCATCAGAATCATGTGTACATGTAAACATACTAACTATGGTAATTTGTAACTTCAGTGATCTGGTTGAGGCGATGTTGACATGTGGTTTTTCCACATCCCGACATGGAAAGATGTAAATAAGACTCCACGCGCCAGCAGCCCCGCGCATGCTAATCACACCGATGAGACGGGACCATGTGCTCGCCAGGCCATACACTCTAACCGCACCTTGATTCCTAGCCTGCTGTACTATGGACCGATAACTTTCACAATGAAACTCTATTAAAGCCTCCGTTTTATTGTTTAGGTCAGGCACATTCGTATTTAAGTGACATTTTCACTTCCAAGAGTGGATGGGGGGCCGTTAACTTCATCCGCCTTGGCTTGTATACCCGTCCAACATCCATCCAACAGTGTTGCAATGCCAATTGCACTTCGGAGTAGCCTGCAGTCGCTGTAACTCTGAACAGTCGAGGCTAGAGAAAGGGTGTTTACTGTTAAGTCATTCAGCAACAGCTGATCAGATGCTTTTATCCAACTGGACGCACAGTGAATGCGGATAGGTTATTAAGGAGCAGGTAGGGGTCGGGAAAACTTTCTCAAGGACGCCTCTACGCGTTTGATCTAACACAGGGGTGGGCAAACTTTTTGGCTCAAGGGCCACATTTGGTTTTTAAAACTGACAGACGGGCCGGGCCATTAGTAGATGAGGATCATAATGTCTAACTTGCGTTATGATGCCATATACTGTATATTGAAGTAGCCTAGTAATCGTATCAACATCTATAGGCTGCCACTATGTAGTTAAATCAAATAAATGAAGTACAATTCAATAATATAACAATATTTATTGAACCAGAGGGATTATAAATAATATGTGCTCTAATAATAAATATTGTATTGTTGTTATTTTCTTTCTTCTCCTCATTGAAGAACCTTACATAAACTAACAGCTGAGCATCGTCAGACACATCAGTGGACTCATCTAAACCTATGCATGGTGTCTTATGAATGGCTTCATCCAGCTGAGCACATCCTGGCTTCATATTTCCCTTTTCTTTGTGGCTGATGATGCTGATATAGGTATTTCCTTGATTTTAGCACAAAACTCTTTTTTGTTTCCCCTCAAATAAGGTTTCAGCTACTGCACTCATGCACTCAATGGTTTTCTTATGTTGACCCAAAATCAAAGCAAATCTAAGGGAACATTCATCAGCACGTTGTTGGGCAGTGAATGAATGTGTTAGGATTCTGGTGGATCGATCATACTGGGCTCTCAGATCGTTTATTTTCTGAGCCCTCAGTTTGGATTTGGGCGGCTATGCTTGGTGAAAACACTGTTTTGTCTCGTAGTGGAGCTTCACATTACCGCTTTTAATAATAGCCACAGTCTCAGGACAGATGAGACATACGAGTTTTGAACTGTGGGAAGAATAAACATGAACACGTCTGTCCAATCTTCATTAAAGGCTCTGTTCTCACTGATTACCTTTCTCTTTTTAGAGCGCACTATACTCCGACTGTTTCTCTCATCTCGTCTCGTCTCTCCGCGTGTATGTTTGTTTCTCGTTTCTCACTGACTGCAACGATCTGATTGGCTGAGCCAGTGCCGTAAGGCTAGAAAAGATGCGCCGGTTAAAATAGAAACGCGACAACTAAATTGTATAATACTCAATAATTTATTGGTTATAGGTCCGGTCCGGATATGTGACCAGCGTCCGCATATTAGTGTCCTCTGATCTAGTGGAACCAATTAAGGAATCAATTGCAGGAGAAAAAAAACAGCAAAATGAATACTACAAATTTAAATGTATTATAGGACTGTTGTTAATGTAAATGCCCGACGGGCCGGATTAAACAACGCAACGGGCCGTATGTGGCCCGCGGGCCGTAGTTTGCCCACCTCTGGTCTAACAGCTCCACTCTGCCCGTCCTCTCTCACACACTTGTCTCGCACATGATGCACACTTCCCAGCAGGTATCGCCCGCTACCAGTAGGTACATATCTCCCCCCCCCCCCCCCACCCCCACACTTTTCTCCTTTCCCTCTTGAAAGCGCAGTAAAAGATGATCCGAGATGGCAGCCGTGACAGCAGGCATTACGCTCCTGTTAGGAGTGGGATGGGGGCACATTCAAAGTGCTGCCAGGAGCAATAGAACTTATAATCCACAGCCAGGCGAAGATGAATGCTCACAGGTAGTGTGATCCATCATTACTGCGCTCAGCACTGTCTCCCGTCCTGGGAAATAAAATAGAAAATAACTTGTGGAAATTCATTTTCATAAACGCCGCTGGTTGACAGACCTTCAAACTCTTAATAGTTGTGAGAATAGTTTCAGGATTCACGGAAAATTCGATTCAAGTGAAAAAGCCTCAATGTGACAGTAGTATTATATACATGGCATCATTGAATTCCCTGTGTAAAATCAAACATGGTATTGGGATAAACAATATAATTTAAAGGAACCAGCACAGAAGTTTTTTTTCCCTCCAGTGTTTCCACACTTGTTCCTGCTCACATGAGCTCCTTCAGTTTCCCAAGTCCTCCCAGATGGAAAACACTTTGAACTCCAGTCCAGTTTTTTCCTGAAAGAACGACGACGAGTCTTTGCTAGTTTTGGTCCTTCCCCAGCGCAGAGCTCACCAACATGTCCGGAGTTGGGATTGGGCGAAGGGTTCGCCGTTTGAGCTCACGGGGAATGGATGTACACAGCGGGCATCGTAGTGCATTGGATAAAAATCCAATATCAATTAATGGGAGACTGGGAGCTGGGACTGACACACCACTTAGAGTTTCCTCCTTGAACAACCCGAGACAGAGCCATTCAGACCGGCCCCGGGGGAACCAGAGATTCGCTGGCACAGTCAATACACACGCGGCCTCCTCTTTCTTCTAGTCTCTCTCTCTCTCTCTCTCTCTCTCTCTCTCTCTCTCTCTCTCTCTCTCTCTCTCTCTCTCTCTCTCTCTCTCTCTCTCTCTCTCTCTCTCTCTCTCTCTCTCTCTCTCCCTTGTTCTTTCTCTCTCCTTCATGCCTGAATTGAACTGTGTTCTAATAATCAAAGGCTATTGACCAAGCTTAGGGGTGATGCAGTGGTGGTGTGGTCCCAGCCAGGCAGTAGAGGAACTCTACCCCCGTCGCTAGTTGTGTTTGTTGTGATGTGAGGAGGACTATCAGAAACAGAGGCAGATGATGCATTCCCCTCATTCTCCACCATTAGTGTTCCCCCCCCCACCCAACAACAGATGGGATGATAACATGGGGACGGGGCGGGGGGTTAGGCATGCATTAGCGGCCGTACGCAAGACGTGTAGTTGTGCAATTATGCCGTTTTCCTTTAGCGAGCATCGCTGATGTTCTTATCGTAGCACTGTTTGGTGGGTTTGGGGAGTTTTATTTTCTCTCTGATTATGCAGGCTAAAGCGGCTCCACATGAAACGGAAAGCAGAGAGCAGAGGCGCTCACTATTAATAGACATTCCCTAATATATTCAACATGGCGTCCAGATCTGGGCAGCTCCGATGGCCAAAATCCCTCACGGTGCGGTAAACATTCAACTCAGCCACACATTTAAATTAGTGTAGACTTATTTAAAATGTTAACTATTGGGCTTCAATAAAGCAACATTGGTACATGAAAAAGACATCCTGGCAGAATGTTCATAAACTACCCGAAAGACTTTTTAAACTCATCACATTATCTTCTGAGACTGTATTGTGTTTCAAGTAGGGTTGCTCAAAATTCCCGAATCTGACCCTTTTTTAAATCCCGGATTATAGAGCCCCTTCCCGTACAAACCGGAAGTGCCTTTTAATACTAATTTAATGCTAGGCCTATATAAATAAATGCAACAGAACAACGCTATTTTATCGAATACAAATGTTTTATTTCTATGACGAACATGCAGCAATTCTGTTTAAATTCTCATGAAGAAAAAAACCAAAACGATCTTCGTTACATTCTGTAGCGGCCAGGGAGGGGCGGGGCCACCACATGGCCGCGCAGATGACGTGGGGGGCCGGAGGGATTATGAGGAATGTTATGTATGGGAAATGTATTATGGGAAAACACATGGGCGTAGAATGTAGTGGGGACGCTGGGGATGCTGGGGACCACCAATATCCAGCGATATCCACCCCACCCCCCCTCCCGGATCAGAACCGCGGATTAACGGATTAATGTCCAAAATAACAATCAGTCCTTGGGAAAGCAGAATAAAAGGTAGACTCTGGGTGGTGTCTGGGCCACAGAGCAACAATACAACGACACTCCGCGTCTCTTCAGCTCCTCCGTGACGTTCACTACAATTCGTTAATTCCGCGCAAGTGATTATTTTTAGACCTTCTACAGGTAGTTTGTATGCCTGCCTATCTAAACAAGGAAATAATCATATTTGCACAATATATTGAGTAGGAATTATTAGTTTAGGCTACTATTAATGCAACATAGTTATAAAAAGTTAACAAATACCCCCTCCAAAAGAAACCACAAAAAAAAACCGGGACCCGTTGCTAATTCCCGGTACTAAAGGGACTGAAGATTTCCCGGGGATTCCGGGATCCCGGCGAGCAACCCTAGTTTCAAGCTATTGGCTACTAACTACGCTATTGATGAGGTCCGAAAATTGCTCATCTTGCAACGAGGAGCACCCCTCTCCCTTCAAAATGTATTTTAGAGAAGGCACAAAGAGGATCAATATATTGCAACTAGAAACGCACGGCAGTCCACAGAGATCTGTACTCTGTTGATTGTGGATGCATTTTGAATGTAATTGTAAATGCCGGTACAAGGATAGAACAAGCGTCTACCATCTAGCTCATCCTTCATTGGGCAGCTGGATCTCCACTTCAACGAGGATTAGCAATAGAAGATCAATTTGTGCTTTGCACGCCCTACGACCTGGAAGAACAACTGACCGCCTCTCCCCTCCCTCTCCCTCACTAGGGCCACGGAGGGATCCAGTGAACATGTTGGTGTGTGGTGTGTGGTCAGTGGTTGTGGTGGTGGTGGTGGCGGTGCGGTGGCGGTGGTGGTGAGAGTGGAGGGCATGGTGGTGGTGGTGGTGGTGGTGGTGGTGGTAGTGGAGCGTCAGAGAGATCAGATCAGAAATTAAAATAGGAATAAGTCCCTAATCCCCGTCGACATCACCAGGCTGTGATTGAAAACACTGGCATGGGGGTTGTACTGGGCTGTAATTACGCTGCTGGTTTCCAACGGCAACCTTCTCACCCTGTCCACCCCCCCCCCCTTCTTAATCCCCCCTGGCAGACGCTTCCAAGAAGGACGTCCCCGAGGACTTCGACATCGACATGGGCGCCCCGGAGACGGAGAAGGCGGCCGTGGCTATCCAGTCCCAGTTCAGGAAGTTCCAGAAGAAGAAGCAAGACGACAAGTCCTAGTGGCCGCCACGGGCAGATGGCGCCGGGGGGAGGAAGGGGCGGGGCAGCGGCGGCGGTGGCGGCGTCATGGCGACAAAGTGGCATTTGCATGTGAAAAAAATTCATACCTGTTTGGAACTCCAGGGGGGGGGGAGGTGGGGGAGGTGGGGGTAGACTTGGTGGCAAGGGGTGGGGGTGGGGGTGGTGGGGAAGGGTGGCGGGGGAGGAATGCAAGGCAAAATCAAAATAGCCTGTCAATCATATGACATGTATGTGAATTCCATAACGTACCACCATACTACTCTTATTATTATTATTATATTATTATTATTATTATTGTTATGGGTTCATTGCAGTACCAATAAATAAGGAGAAAAGGAAGGAAAGATTCACAATGATCTGTTTTGTTTTCTGTCCCGCCATATTTGTTCTGGTTACGATAGCATAGATAGTGTTTGGTGTTTTTTTTTTTACTTTATTTATTATTATTATTATTATTATTATTATTATTATTATTATTATTATTATTATTATTATTATTATTCACGGTTATCCCAGCCTGACTGCTGTATCCTCCTAACATCTAACTTTGTGTGCTTCTCAGGTTCAAGGTCTCCCCCCAAAAAAAGTGTATATGAGTGCTACACATGTTGGTGTTGGTGTTGGTGCAGGCGGGGCGGGGGGGGCGGGGGCGGGGGGGGGGGGGGGGGGGGAAGCCGGGCCTCCAGCCTTCCATTCAGAACACTGAAGTTCACCTCCAGGCCCTTTCTTTCTGTACTGTTCTGTTCTTTTTTTTTTTTTTATTCCGCATGGTACCATGGAGCTATGATCTACTACTGTAATGATGTATCTTGAACAAATAAAGACTTCAGTGTGAACCATGTGTATACACCGGTGTCCCGACTCAACCTTGATACAAAAGCACGACATTACGTGTCATGTAATACGTGCATATGCATGTACTGTATGTCTGTATGCGTGTATGTATGCATGTACGTACCTTATATGTACGTATGCCTGTCTGTAGGTATGTATGTACATGTGTCTATGTATGTGCGGTATGTATGTATGTGTGTGTGTATGTATGTATGTACGTATGTATGTGTGTGTGTGTATGTGTGTATGTACAGTATATATGCATGTACTTACATATGTACAGTATGCATGTACGTTCATATATGAATGTATGTACATATGCCTGTCTATCTGTCCGTCTGCCTGTACTGTACGTATGGCTGGAGGCGGGTATGGATGGACCAAAGGCAGCGAGCTGCTGCCTGCTGGTGCTGTCAGTGTGTAGTGTGCATGATAGATTGCATTAATGATTCATTTGCAGGTGAAGCGATGGGGACTTCTATTCCCATGATGCACCATAAATAGAATTCTTGCCACAACCGCAGGGCAATAAAACAAATGGCATGGCTATGCAATACAGTATCACACTGTAGACATCTCCACAATATTGAATATACTGTTAAAGGATAATATAATCCTATTGTTAAAGTCCTACACCTTAGTTTATAATACTGTCAGTGGAAGAAAACTTTCTTATTGTAGACTAGCGATATGTTTTGTCAAGCCCAACAGTCCGAGACTTAAGTACTTGATCAGCTGCAAGATCTTCATGAGCAAGGCACCGTCTAGCACCACTATCTGGCCCTATCCACAGACAGTGAATTAGCATGATAACTTTTTATACACTGCTATAAACTGTGCCTTACACTGTGAAGTCAAGCTCAATAATTTTAATGGTGGTCTGTTTTATGAACGTGCGTCTAACAACATAAACACAGCAGAATGCTTTTCTACCAATCTTTGCCTTTGTAAACATCCATACATCAATACTGTGATGTGAAATTATTTTCGTGTCTCCAGACGAGACAATATGACTTGACTATCGTTGTGAAGCGGAATTCACCACGGGGTCGATGGCTCTCCCGCTAATAGGGAACGTGAGCTGGGTTTAGACCGGGTTTACCCCCGCTGCTGATGTTTTGTCGCAGTGGCAATGCTGCTCAGTACTATTCTATTCTCTTAACATATAAAATGTAACAGTATGGCCCACGTGCCCCTGGGTTTGCTGCAAATAGTCTAGGTGGAGACACGAACATAAAGCCTGAACACATGAAGGACACCATGCCGCGTACGCAGCGGAGCCCTGCTGGGCCAGTGGAGGACAAATTTGAATCTATTGCAGGGTAAAGTCACAGAAGCGATCAGATACCGTAAGATCTGTTAAATCCTCTTAGCAAAGCCATCCACCCCCACCCGCTCATCAGCTCCCCAATGGAAGGAAGGAGGTGTGAGTGAGTTGGTGGTCGTCGATCAACTGTATTATATCTAGGTCAGGAATGCTTTTCTACCAATCTTTGCCTTTGTAAACATCCATACATCAATACTGTGATGTGAAATTATTTTCGTGTCTCCAGACGAGACAATATGACTTGACTATCGTTGTGAAGCAGAATTCACCACGGGGTCGATGGCTCTCCCGCTAATAGGGAACGTGAGCTGGGTTTAGACCGCGGTGAGTCGTGTTACCCCCGCTGCTGATGTTTTGTCGCAGTGGCAATGCTGCTCAGTACTATTCTATTCTCTTAACATATAAAATTTAACAGTATTTGCTGCAAATAGTCTAGATGGAGACACGAACATAAAGCCTGAACACATGAAGGACACCATGCCGCGTACGCAGCGGAGCCCTGCTGGGTCAGTGGAGGAAAAAAACAAAAAACTTTTGCTCAAATTTGAATCTACTGCAGGGTAAAGTCACGGAAGCGATCAGATACCGTAAGATCTGTTAAATCCTCTTAGCAAAGCCATCCACCCCCACCCGCTCATCAGCTCCCCAATGGAAGGAAGGAGGTGTGAGTGAGTTGGTGGTCGTCAATCAACTGTATTATATCTAGGTCAGGGCTGACCTTTGAACCCAAGGCGATTGATCCTCCCCATAAATTAAGTAAAGGGCTTTGCAGGCAGAAGGGGAATGAACTACAGCAGAAGGAGGAGGAGGAGAAGGAGGAGGAGGAGGAGGAGGAGGCGACAACAGCTTCCTTTATGGGTGGTGACGGCAAAATAATCGATGCCAGGGAGTTTTTTAATGACATTGTAGGGGAGACACATTTTTGTTTGAGTCAGCATTGCTTCTGATGAGCCAGAATATGTTGTCTCTTAGGTACATGGCAGGCTCTCTCGTAATACAACGCGGAGATCTATCTTTTACAAAAAAAAAAATTCTGAAAATGGCAAAAAAAGAAAACATGTTGAGTTCTGGGTTCTTCTTTACATGAAATGTTATACAAGCGTAGTTCAGTGTTGCCACGCAACTCATGGACTGATAATGATCAGTTGAAAAGATGAAAAGAAAATTCATACTTGATATATACAGTACATATATTTATCCCTCATAGATGAAGTATTTGTGGTTATCGTGCTCCTGCTGATTTGCAATGAGCAGACTCCTCTCTGGTCACCTCGTCTCACCTCTGCTCCCCTCCCTTCATTCTAACCTCCTCCTCCTCCTCCACTTGCTGCCGCCTTTCTTTCCGCTCCTGCTCCTATATTCGGACTCCCGTGGCGATGCTGCCTCCTGCTCCCGCGGGTGAGGAGAGAGATAGAGAGAGAGGCAGCGGGCGAGCGGGGGGGCCGGTGTGTGTGGGGGGGCCGGTGTGTGTGGGGGGGCCAGTGTGTGTCAAGGCCTCTGGGTCTCCAACACTCACTCCCCGGGGACAGAGGCCAGCCAAGCACTCTCCTCTCACCTTCAAATTGCTGCTAGATTGCTTCACCCCGGCCTGAGGGTGAGCCACCACCAGCCCTGGCCTGATCAGGTTTTAGAGAGAGACAGAGAGAGAGAGAGACAGAGAGAGACAGAAAGAAACAGGCAGAGACGAGAGAGAGAGAGAGAGAGAGAGAGAGAGAGAGAGAGAGAGGACAGAGAGAGGCAAAGAAAAACACTCGGCCACTGGATAAAACCCACCTACTATACGAGATTGATGAAGAGAGTGGTGCATTCCAGGGGATACATTTTGAGGTGAAGGTGCACAGAGACTCTGTGTCAAATTAGGACAACGAGACTGTGTGCCTTAAAAAAAGTATTTATTTATTTGTGTAGGTGTGTGTGTGTGTGTGTGTATGTGTGTGTGTGTGTGTCAAATACATCTTTGAGAGTGTAGAGATACAGAATTGTGCTCTTTGCCTCAGATGTGCCAGAGGAGCTCATTTCACAGCATATGGTTACAGATGGAAAATAATCAGCAGCATTGTCATAGAAACTGACATTTCAGCGACTGCTTCCACCCCCCCCGCCCCCCACGCCTGCCTCCAAACACACGTACTTGAATATACAAGCTCGTACCCGTATGCTCAAACTGTTACTTGTCAAGCGTACCTGGATCCGCTCTGTACTGGAATACAGGGTTGTTGGCTCCAATGTGTATAATGAGGATCAATCCATTTTTCCGAAACCCTTTTCCCTCGTTTTCTCCATTGCGCCGTCGTATCAATTGGTGCCGCTTGGAGCTGCACAAAGGAGATGAATGATTCAGCTGAGGCATTCCTGATTCAATTTACATTAGTCATCAGCAACCCGGCAAATGGTCCGAGTGAAATTGGATTTAATCAACAATATGTCTGCGAGCATTTGGAACTAATTCACCATCAAAATAATGAGATATACATAAATGACAAACCTTCCCCCTGGAATGGTATTCGGCACAAGCCTGAAGGAATCAGCCTGTATTGTACATTGGCGCTGCAATAGATTTTAAACAGTGACATCACCGGTAAAAGCCCAAATGTATTTCCTTAATTGAGACAGCTTCTGCTGCACAGTTTTTCGATTGCTAATTATTATGGTTTAGCACAGGAGACAGTGTGCACTGGACTCATATGTGTGTAATGATTAAGTTGGAATGTTATTAGATAACGGTATGTTTTTGTACAGACAATAAATTGCCACCTCTATCTTTTGAGGTTAAAATGACGGCACACAGTGGGTGGGATACAAAGGAGGAACTGTACTTCCTGTACTATTCCCATGCCGTACTATCTGTCTCCATATAGGCCTGTATTTAAGCCTTTGGACGCATATAATAAAACCCATAAGAATAATTGCTCTCAGCCTGTGTGAATAAAGGCTTGCATTCACTTGTTGTGAGTCTTTACCAAGAGCATTTAATTCCCTGCATTTGGAAAGCTCATGTCCTGGGAAATGGCAGTTTTATCTTTGGGGGGAGGGAGAGAGAGAGAGAGAGAGAGAGAGAGAGAGAGAGAGAGAGAGACACATTAACCGTGTCCGAGCAGACTAGCTATGACTATGCTTCACCCCCCCCCCCCCCCCACCCACCATTGAAAAAATCGATAATGTTATTCCTTCCAACCCCTCACGTTGGAACAATGGCCTAGAAACCGTTTCCCTTGGCAACCACGGATGCTCCACTGACTTACGACCCTTTGTGTGGCGTTTAATACAAATCTATTGTTGCATGCAAATCATTATAAACAGATGTAGATTGTATGCAAATATCGGAGTGTTTTTAAGTACTGTACGAGGTGTCGTCAGACCCATGGATCCACCTGAAAAGAATTCCTGCATTATAGCTTCTATCAAATTGGCAATTCTTCTCCCCCGGCGAGATTGGGGGACACAGGGGAGGGGAACAGCTTGCTGTAACACCCCATCGCTAGAGGCTCTTTCAAAACCCAGGATACATGAGCTATAAGCTTCTACTGTCAAATATTTATATATCTGTAAAAGACCAACATGTCTACGTCTACAGCCTGGCTATCAGCTCCCCAATGGAAGGAAGGAGGTGTGAGTGAGTTGGTGGTCGTCAATCAACTGTATTATATCTAGGTCAGGGCTGACCTTTGAACCCAAGGCGATTGATCCTCCCCATAAATTAAGTAAAGGGCTTTGCAGGCAGAAGGGGAATGAACTACAGCAGAAGGAGGAGGAGGAGGAGGAGGAGGAGGAGGAGGAGGAGGAGGCGACAACAGCTTCCTTTATGGGTGGTGACGGCAAAATAATCGATGCCAGGGAGTTTTTTAATGACATTGTAGGGGAGACACATTTTTGTTTGAGTCAGCATTGCTTTTGATGAGCCAGAATATGTTGTCTCTTAGGTACATGGCAGGCTCTCTCGTAATACAACGCGGAGATCTAAATTTTACAAATAATTCTTTTTATAAAATGAAAAAAAAAGAAAACATGTTGAGTTCTGGGTTCTTCTTCACATGAAATGTTATACAAGCGTAGTTCAGTGTTGCCACGCAACTCATGGACTGATAATGATCAGTTGAAAAGATGAAAAGAAAATTCATACTTGATATATACAGTACATATATTTATCCCTCATAGATGAAGTATTTGTGGTTATCGTGCTCCTGCTGATTTGCAATGAGCAGACTCCTCTCTGGTCACCTCGTCTCACCTCTGCTCCCCTCCCTTCATTCTAACCTCCTCCTCCTCCTCCTCTTGCTGCCACCTTTCTTTTCCTGCTCCCGTGGGTGAGGAGAGAGATAGAGAGAGAGGCAGCGGGCGAGCGGGGGGGGCGGTGTGTGTGGCGGGGCCGGTGTGTGTCAAGGCCTCTGGGTCTCCAACACTCACTCCCCGGGGACAGAGGCCAGCCAAGCACTCTCCTCTCACCTTCAAATTGCTGCTAGATTGCTTCACCCCGGCCTGAGGGTGAGCCACCACCAGCCCTGGCCTGATCAGGTTTTAGAGAGACAGAGAGAGAGAGAGAGAGAGAGAAAGGAGAGAGAGAGAGAGAGAGAGAGAGAGAGAGAGAAGAGAGAGAGAAAAGGAGAGAGAGAGAGAGAGAGAGAGACAGAGAGAGGCAAAGAAAAACACTCGGCCACTGGATAAAACCCACCTACTATACGAGATTGATGAAGAGAGTGGTGCATTCCAGGGGATACATTTTGAGGTGAAGGTGCACAGAGACGGTGTGTCAAATTAGGACAACGAGGCTGTGTGCCTTAAAAAAAGTATTTATTTATTTGTGTATGTGTGTGTGTGTGTGTCAAATACATCTTTGGGAGTGTAGAGATACAGAATTGTGCTCTTTGCTTCAGATGTGCCAGAGGAGCTCATTTCACAGCATATGGTTACAGATGGAAAATAATCAGCAGCATTGTCATAGAAACTGACATTTCAGTGACTGCTTCCACCCCCCCGCCCCCCACGCCTGCCTCCAAACACACGTACTTGAATATACAAGCTCGTACCCGTATGCTCAAACTGTTACTTGTCAAGCGTACCTGGATCCGCTCTGTACTGGAATACAGGGTTGTTGGCTCCAATGTGTATAATGAGGATCAATCCATTTTTCCGAAACCCTTTTCCCTCGTTTTCTCCATTGCGCCGTCGTATCAATTGGTGCCGCTTGGAGCTGCACAAAGGAGATGAATGATTCAGCTGAGGCATTCCTGATTCAATTTACATTAGTCATCAGCAACCGGCAAATGGCCCGAGTGAAATTGGATTTAATCAACAATATGTCTGCGAGCATTTGGAACTAATTCACCATCAAAATAATGAGATATACATAAATGACAAACCTTCCCCCTGGAATGGTATTCGGCACAAGCCTGAAGGAATCAGCCTGTATTGTACATTGGCGCTGCAATAGATTTTAAACAGTGACATCACCGGTAAAAGCCCAAATGTATTTCTTTAATTGAGACAGCTTCTGGATTGATTGCTTTTTCCCCCCACCCCGACCCACCATTGAAAAAATCGATAATGTTATTCCTTCCAACCCCTCACGTTGGAACAATGGCCTAGAAACCGTTTCCCTTGGCAACCACGGATGCTCCACTGACTTACGACCCTTTGTGTGGCGTTTAATACAAATCTATTGTTGCATGCAAATCATTATAAACAGATGTAGATTGTATGCAAATATCGGAGTGTTTTTAAGTACTGTACGAGGTGTCGTCAGACCCATGGATCCACCTGAAAAGAATTCCTGCATTATAGCTTCTATCAAATTGGAAATTCTTCTCCCCCGGCGAGATTGGGGGACACAGGGGAGGGGAACAGCTTGCTGTAACACCCCATCGCTAGAGGCTCTTTCAAAACCCAGGATACATGAGCTATAAGCTTCTACTGTCAAATATTTATATATCTGTAAAAGACCAACATGTCTACGTCTACAGCCTGGCTATGGGCTATGTCTGTCTGTCAGCCACTAAGAGAAGGAGACAGAATGAGAGAAAATAAGTAAATGTTTAAATGGTGATGAAATATGGCGCAATACTATAAACCCTATCCTACTAAAACAAACTGGATATACCAACTCAGAGTTTATATTTAACATTACAATTCATACAAAATCGCTCCGTTCTCGAAAGGATATGATGTTTAGGTTTCCATGGAGACCATCATCTGCAGGACTTGAACACGGGTCTCTCGGCTGCACCACCAAGTTATGACCATAGATTATGATTTAGTTGGAGGTTATATTTGGCATTATAAGTGCATGAGATTGTTAAAAAAAAAAAAGAGGTTTCCTGGAGAGCCTAGGCCTGACTTGAACACACGTATCCAGAGCTGATCAACAGTAGCTCCCTCAGCTACACCACCAGAGGTGAAGGTTGTCTCTGACATCGTTTGGGTTACTACAGGTTACTACAGGCTATAAAAAGCTCCCATGGAGACTGCCTTTGCCTTTTCATTTTTTTCCCCCACAATTTCATACCATGTTTCTTCCATTCCTCCTGTCAAATTTATCAGATCTCTTCTGAAGTTCAACCCAGTTTTTGGCCAAAAGTACAAAAAATTGTAATAGCCCCCCCTTATCACTTTTTCACAATTTCTATCATGTTTCTTCCACACATTTCCGCTTTATTCAATTTCTTCCAAACTTACAACCTGGCTTTGGCACACTTGGGGTGAGACATGGTCACATTTTGGAAAACATTGGAAGAAAAAAAAAGTTTGGCCCAAAAAAAAAATAAAGGCCGATGTTTTGATTGAGGTTGCAATTCACATGAACCTGTTTTGTTTCCTACATTGCCATTGTTACAAAGGGAGGCAACTGTCTTTCATATAAAAAGCTCTAATACATAAAAATATGAGTAATTTTTGTTTATCTGAGGAAAATGATCAGCAAATCTCACGGCACAATGCAGCGATCACACCAGAGGCCAGCACTTTTAGCTGTTGGTTAGCAAACTGTGTACACACCCTGCCCCCTGTGGCCTATACACGTTACAATACACTGGTGTACACTGGTCTGCAGCTATGTGGGTATGTGAGGGCACAAGGATAGATTGGTGGTAATGCAGTTCAGATGTCATAGGTTCTTTCTGGTAGAGTGAGATTTTTCGTGACCCTTGAAATCCTCTCCTGGGAATATTGAACTGGCGCTGGCCCTGGTTGGTGTGTACAGTCCTATGTGTGGCGAGGGTTGATTACTGGGATCTTCTTTTGATTTCCTGGTGTTCTTAGCCAGAACGAGGCAGGGACACAGCAGCTTGTGGGAAATACCCTTCAAGGTAAGAGACAAGGAGAGGACCCCTGCCTCGATCAATACCTGAAGAAGAGGAAGAGGAGGAGGAGGAGGAGGAGGAGGAGGATGAGGAGAGACGAGAGAGACGAGGAGAAAGAGGATGGGAAGGGACGAAAGAAAGTCTTTAAAAAAGCAAGACTACCAAAAGAAAGAAGAGAAGAACTCAGTTAGGAACACATGAATGGTGGGCATGGAGGATGAACAACAACATGGATGAAGTCATACAGAGATGGAGAAACAGAGGCAGAGACAGAGGCAGAGACAGAGAGAGAGAATATTCTTGGTGAGGAGGAGGAGGAGGAGGAAGAGGAGGAGGAGGAGGAGTAGGANTATTTTTATTACATTGATTTATAATTTGTAATTGCTCCCTTCATATTGTTTTGTAATACTTTATTTTATCTTATACAGTTTTTCCTTTTGTTTAGATTTTTTGTAAACTTGTTAATAAGTATTTCTAATTCTATTTTCTATTTTCTGTTGTGTTCTGTCGGCGTTTGCGCTTAAGAATTTCACTCACTGCTTATACTTATGTAAACTGTGACTGACAATAAAATACTTGGAAACTTGAAACTTGAAACAGACACACACGCACCGCACACGCACGCATGACACACACACACACACACACACACACGCATGCACGCACGTACACGCAGGCCACACGCAACCAACTCTACTTGGCACCTCATTAAGGAAACCCAGTTGGGAGTCCACTGGTCTATTTGCAACCCCACTAGCTAGCTCACTGACAACACGCATCACGCCACAGAGGTGAGGTTAGCACGCAAGGACGGGGAGGCCATGAAACCACGAGCGATTTGCCGTTTCCTCGGTCTCTAACCCGGTTCATACGTCACTTCTCACGTTCTTCCTGGTACATGTGCACGCAACACGCATGCTACGCACGCACGCACGCACACACACACACACACACACACACACACACACACACTAAGGCTGTCAGGATTATTGCAGAGGGAACATTATCATCATCATCGTGTATAAGGCGTTCCCAGCTACACTAGGGATCCCCTAACAACTCCTCTGTTATCCAAATTCCAATTCTATTTCGACAACTGTTCCTCTCTGCTTTCACGCCTTCTTCATCTCCATTATCTCTCTCTTCTCCCTCTTCTCTCTCTCTCTGGCTCTCATCTCTCTCTTCATCTCCCATTAGTCCTCCCCCTCTCCCCGTCTCCCTCATTACCCCTTTCTCTGCCATGGTCTCTCTCTCTCTCTCTCTCTCTCTCTCTCTCTCTCTCTCTCTCTCTTTCCTCTCTCTCTCCTGCTCTACTTCTCTCCCTCCTCTCCCTGATGTGTGCTGTGGGGGTTCAGGGTAATGGAATGTGTGTGTCTGTGTGTGTGTGTGTCTGTGTGTGTGTGTGTGTGTGTGTGTGCGCGTGTGTGTGCATGCGTGTGCGTATGCGTGTGCGTGTGCGTGTGCGTGTGGGCACAGCAGGGCGATGATCAAATCCTGCTTGGCTAATGTATGCGGGTCACTGTTAAAGTCATTAAATATTGCCCACGTGCCAGCGGGCCATCCATCATCATGATGCAACCATTACACGGCGAGGCATTCACACAAGTCACGTTTCATGTAACAGTTGTGTTTCGCGGGGACACATTAGGGGGCGTTGGAGTAAACCAATTATACTGCCGTTGGCGGGGGTGTCCTCCCCCTCATTCTTGATCTCTTCTCTTTTTTTTATCGTTGGCTTTTTTCCTTCATCTTTCTCTCCCGTTGCTTTTATCGTGTACGACATGAATATTAGACGCACAGCAACGCGTCTGAGCGAACATCAACCAAGCAACGGTGTCTTTTGCAGCACTTTGAATTTGATACTCTGAAGCCCCACATCTCCTTACCGCACAGCTTTGTGCCGCCTTACCTTGGTAAAGGACCAACGTTTAACTCATCTAGGAAGCTTACCGTGTTACTTGTTGGCGTGATGATGTCACTCCTGGGCAGGGGGCCCGGCGGGACCAGAAATGTGACAATGTGAACCCGACCTGTCTGCTGCCAGCGTCCCAGCACCAGCGCTGGCATGAATAATTTACCGTGACCCGGGCAGTGTGCATTTTAAAGTGGAAGTCACCAATTAGAATGTAACTACTTTGTGTGCCCTTGATGTCTCCCTTAAGGACAACAAAACCACAGATCGATTGGATGTTCAGCCGACCACCACCACCACCACCACCACCGACCACCGACCACTGACCACCACCGATCCAGAGGAGAGCATCTCTGGGTTAGCGGCCTGTTGGATTCAGCAACTGCACAGGGCCATCTTTTGATCTGATCGCAAGAAGGCACAAGAACTCAGGGATCGCCACGGATGGTTTGCTTTTTCTGTTCTTTTCTTTTTTCCCCCCTAAAAAACTCAATAATCCTTTAATGAACTTGTGAGGTAACTGAAATAGGATAGTTGGCGACATACATCGACAGAGCCCTGTGACGTTTAATCAATAGCCCTCTTAGAAATTGGTCATAGAATCTTCAGGTAATGATTGTATTGGATTGTCACCGTTGCCCTTTTTACCGAACAGTAACCCAATCTGTGGAGCGTGACCACGCTGACTGTACAACGAGCACTGAAGGTGAACAGGTCATCACTGTTAGACTCCTCCTGGAGTATAAGTGAAAATAAATGACAGCAATTTGGTAGGAACCAATGCGTGGTGATAGGCAATGTTCCCTCAAATATTTTTCAGCACTGAGCAAATATAAAAATATCTGTCTGAGCGCAAACCTCAGCACTGTGAGCAAGTTGCATACAGTGTTCCCCGCAACTGACCCACAGGCTGTGTAGAACGGCCTTAGCCATATAGGGGGTGGGTGATACGGATACAATTAATATCATGATCATAATCACAGCAATCTCTCTATAATGATGTTACTTTTCTTTTTTTATTAAGTATTGGATGACTGACAGTGTTTTCATGTGTTTTTAAGTGGTTAACAACAGCATATTTTAGCGATTGTGCTGTTGACTTTGTCCAGGTTTAGAGATTCTCTGGCTCTGTGGCTCATCTGGTCAGAGAAGCATCTGGAAAACACACAAACCAAAAGAGAAACCTACAGCACATTTTTAAGTTTCAGTCAACTAATTAATAAAGCTCAATGAATTATGACACCACAAACTATTATTACACAAAGCAAAACCTAAACATTTTAAGGTTTAATAAGTGGTATACAAACAGATTTATTTATGTGCCTACATTATGATGTACTGATTAAAGAATTATGAAAATTGTGTTACAGGCAACATTGTTACTATCAAATACAGAATTGATATACTTAATATTGTTGGAAATATCCTACCTGAAATCATCTCTCGTCTGTCTTTGTCTCCTTTCCAGTGGTCGTAAACCCTTGTGAAGCTATAGGGCCCTCTCCATGACTTGATTTCTCATCAGTTGGTCCAAGTGGGTGACCTCAAGTCGGTTCCTTGATGTTGTCTTGATGCCATTCATGAGACTGTATCGCTCCCATTTCCCGTTTTTCTTTTACCGTAAACTTGAAATCGTTTGTAATGTTGGCAGATGCGCATCGTGGCTGCCTCGCCCGTCTCCATCAGAAGCGCTTGGAACTTCTCAGTCAGTCTGGTCACATAATTTAGCCCATGCTCAAAGACACGCGTCGCATCCAGTATGTCCAGGTCAAAAGCAGCCCACTCTTTAGGCAGACTTTGCGGACAAACAGAATAATATCGAATATAATAATCTGTATTCTCACCTTCCAACAGCTCGTTCACTTGTTTTGTCTCGTGAACGCGTTCTCCGAGATACTGAGTATATACCGCGTATATCCGACGTACCGGGTTGCACGTACCCAGCCGGACCGCACCAGGCAATCAGGATTCCGCCATGTTGGATCTCGCCCGCTGTCTCGCGACGCATCACGACGTTGTGTAACATCGTGTCGCATTGTGTAGCCAGACAAAAATGAAATATCAAACAATTATTTTATTTTGTTGCGGTCTGAAAACGCATGCAGCTTACAGGGAACATTGGTGATAGCCTAATATTCAAAGGCTCAATTATTCTTTAAATGTAATAATTCAGTAGAATAAAGGCAACCTGCACCAATGTGTTTGTATGTAAACTAACGTGTCTCAGAGACGCGGGAGAGATGGAAAGTGGGATGTAAAGGAATGATCAAGGAATGTGAGCGAGGCGCTGAGAGTCAGTGAAAGCATCGCCAGTCAAAGTCGGATGTGTGCAAACATGACTAAGGACTTTATTAACCAAATCATTTTCCCTGTAATATCCACAAATAAAAGTGATCTCTTTATATATATTCACATTGTATAATTTTCATAGTGTGACAAAAAAAATTCTCTTTTTTTGGGGTGTGGGGTGGGGTCAGGGTGGGGGCAGGGTGGGGGCAGGTGGGTCAGGGGGGGGGGGGGGGGGGGGGTTGTTTCGAGGGGGGAGTGGGTTTGGAGGGGAGTGGGGGTGGGGTGGGGAGTGGGGGGGGTCCAGCCATTCCTTATTAATTGTCATTTGATCAGTCGCCATGCAGTCGTCAGTAAGGGGCTTGTTGTAAAACATTACGATTGGTCGGCAATGGCGGGCGAGTCCCACTTTGCTCTCATTTGTCTCTCGGGCCTCTTTCCGGCTGAACTCCATTCAGTTTACCGTAGTACACATGTCATCCCACTGCAACAATAAAATAAAAATAAATTAAGAAAGCAATATTCTTCTTCAGGGTGCTCAAGAGTCTTCCTCCATTTCCCTTTTCTTTGTTTTTTGATATTTTCTTCTTTTTTTATATAATAATAATAATGACTATAATTATCCTTGATATAAATTCAATAGTATTTTTTTCTCTTTCTTCAAATTTTAAATAAAT
>PIJE02001124.1:6841-41841 GCA_002895965.2 Coryphaenoides rupestris | reverse complement strand
AGCCCTGTATCGTCTGTAGGGGTTAGCAATCCAGGCTCTGTGGATTTGGAGTTTGAGAGTTTAAGATTCATATTTCGAACCAACTTCGAACTATTATGATCCGCCACCTGATCCAACCGGGGGGTGATAAATATATACACACACACCGTATGTATATATTTATATTTACATTATTCATGAGATTAACTCTTGCTGAGTTTCGCAGTTCTCACAGTTACATGTGGGAGTAGCCAGCGTTGGGAAAGTTCACTTTCTACATGAACTAGTTCAAAGTTCAGTTCACAAATTTTCAAATGAACTAGTTCAGTTCATAGTTCATAATTCAAAATTTTGAACTAAGTTCACAGTTCCAAAAATGAACTAGTTCATAGTTCTTTTTTTCAATATGTTGCTGCGAGCTATTATTTTTCAAAATTATTGCCACAGCCCATATAGAACCACAGACAGCAATTATTTTATCAGTTTTAACACTGAAACTATGCGTCAGATTTCATCTTCATATCCAATTTTGAATCCTTATCCAACCAGGGTTTACATTAACATTGAGGGGACAGCATTCCCCCATTGTTGCTTTAACGCTTTGTTTTCATGACGCATGCGGCAGTGCGACACTGGTGGCTGGTGTTGCCAGATTGGGTGTTTTTTCCGCTACATATTAAGGCCTGTTTACGGTGTGTTTTAGCCGGGTTTTCTCTATAGAAATCTGGCACCCTATTGAACGAAGTTAAACTGAGAGAGCGTGCGTTCACAGACACCAGAATGAACGCGTTCACAGTAACGTTCATCAGGCAGTAATACAGTACGTTCAGTTCACGTTCGCCCAAAATATGAACGAGTTCATGAACTATCGGTTAATGAACGCGTTCAGGCACAACACTGGGAGTAGCAATATCGCTTTCCACTCTTTTAGAGCTGAAATATTTGCCTCTTATCGCGGCTGCTAGTCGGCCCGTCGATGGCGTTGTGTCTCAACAGCAAAACAGGAACAGGAAATCAACCCCCCCCCCCTGCGTGTTGATGGCGCGGGTTAAGTGAGACGGCAGGCTGGGCGTGGGCCCCTGTGAGCCTGAACGCTCTCTATTGTGGCGGTAAAGACCTGTTTTGTGTGCCACCACAATGGCCTCAGATTAGGTGGGGACGGGCACGGCTCAGCACCGCCTCCACCCTCCCCCCCCCGCCCCCGGCTACGTTAGGTAAGCGGCCAATCAATTCATAATGAGCTGCAGAAACCTAAGAGCCATCGCAGCCGTGGTGGTGCACCTCTAGACTTGACACTGCTACTGGACAGACACACACACACACACACACACACACACTACACACACAATTACACACACACACACACACACACACACACACACACACACACACACACACACACCACACACACAACACACACACAACACACACACAACACAGCAAACACAAACACACACACACACACACACACACACAGTAGCACACACAATTACACAGACACACAGACACACACACACACACACACACACACACACATGGTACACGACACCTTCTACAATGCATCATTGGCCCAGACATACAGTGTAGCGTTCCCGGGGAGGAGATGATAGAGGAGTCGTCTACAGGTTGCTGGCATGTGAGCTGTGTGTTTGTCACTGTGAGTGTGTGAGTGTGTGAGTGTGTGTGCGTGTGCGTGCGTGCGTGCTGCATGCGTGCGTGCGTGCGTGTGTGCGTGCGTGTGTGTATGTGTATAGTCGGCAATCCAATGGGCCGTACTGTGCCAGACAGTGTAATCAATCATCAGTGTTTGTGGCTACAGCCCAGGTTCATCTGAGGTAAGGCCTTTCTTGGCTATCAATCTTTCTTCTTCTTTTTTTTCAATGTCCTGAATGTACAGAGTGTAGATTACTTGGATTGCTGTGCTGAACGAGGAATGACCCCTCTGTGTATTTGAAAACCAAACTGGAGCCACGAGGGGTGTGCGGGCCGGTCATTTATCTAAATTACAGGAGGCGAGGCAGGTCCGAGAAGCGACCTGTACACGTATTGACCTGCCCTCGGACGCCAGCTTGGGCCCCTGGCTGCGCGGGTCAGGTTTACAGGGTCCCTGGGCCGACCCTGTAAGGCTTCACAGTGTTTAGGCTTCACTGGAGCAGCACTGATGAAGACTAGTGATCCTACTGGTTCCTCCTGACACTTCCTCACCTGCCAACCACCACACACCACACACACGCACACACACACACACACACACACACACACGCGCACACACACACACGCACACGCACACACACACACGCACACACACACCAGACAAGTCTGCCAACTCACACCACACACATTTTAAATTTCAAAATCTGGTGGAACAGATTTACTTCCATAGACAGGAGACGGTATAAGTGAGACAAAAGTTTGAGAAATGAAATGAGAGAATGGAGTATATGTATATGAGTATATGTAAATACTCCAACATGATTTCAGCTAGGGCTGAACAATTGATCGAAATATTATGGACATCACAAAATGGCCAATTGCAATATTCAGCAATATATTCTGTGGTGCTACAGAGATGCCCCAGCATACACATCATATTCTCTAGGTGTAAGGGAACATGTTTGTATCTTACAAAATAGAGGAAAATCACATCATCCTCATTTTTATGCATTTTCAATGAAAATGAAGTTGAACAATTCCCGATTTAACTCATATTGCAATATCTGTCATTACTAGTTTATACGTAGATTAAACAAAGCCTATCAGAATTGACTATTTTGAGGGCCATATATCTCAATAATAACAACATACCTTTGGCTTTGACATTTTGTGTGTCTCCAGCCATTGTTGCTCTTCTCTTTTTATTTCCCCAAGGCTTTCTGTTTTACAATAAAGCAAAAGAACAGTATTAGTGTTTAGCAGGGATTGACCACCTAGGTTTTTGTTCCGCATCGAGTGCGATTGCCGTGTTCACATATACCAAACGAACCGAGTTGTTCCGAAACAAGCCAGTTGTTCCGGAACAACTGGCTAGGTGTGAAAGCGCCCTTAAGTATTGTGCTTATAATACCTCTCTTTCACTCTTCTCTGTAAGTAAAAATTTTAATGCAGGACTTTTACTTTTACTGTGTGCTATTAATATTTGTACTATTAATAGTTAATAGTTTTACTTAAGAAAATGTTTGCATTAGTACTCGCCCTCCTCGCCTTTCTAACTACTCAGCTAGCTGTTTAAAAACTAACACTCCTTGTCAGACCCCCTCCGCCCATCCCTAACCCCTGCTCGAGCCCTCCAACCCTAAAGCCCCTTCACTCAGCAGCCCTAGCCACGCTACTAGACACTCCTTCTAAGGCGCCTCCAGCACTCCACTCGGTCCGTCTCTCACTCCTGAAAGTCTGCCCTCCGTGTTTTTTTTGTTTGAATCATTCAAACTCTCCTCTGAGACTACATGCATTACCAGCAGCATTTATATCGCTTATCTCAGAAACAATTGAGCACTTCATTGGAATCACTCCTCTCCTCTGAGCTACTGCGGTTACCAGACGCATTCTTCGCCCGCACAATGGGCTTATGGGGCCGCAGCCGTGCGTAGCGCACCGCACAGTGTCTGGCCCCGAGTTGAATATGGCGCTATATCAGTCTGGGTCCACGGGCCCGCCCTCAGACGGACGCTGATGTCATGACCATTACGTGGCCCGGCTGTCGGACCTTAATGTTGATAAGGAAGTGGATACAGGGCCGTCTGGAGAGACCAAACGATCTCATTGTTTTGAAACGGGCAGCCAAATGACGCCCGGGCACCGTGAACGACCAATAAATATGCGTCAGCCAAATGACGCCCGGGCACCGTGAACGACCAATAAATATGCGTCTTACGTCGTTTCATTCTTGGTTCATAGATTCATGCGTTTATAGCTTTTGTGGTTGTTGGGAAAGAGTTGGAGGAGCTCTACGCAAATGTGGATGCGCACACACATACACACATAAACACACACACACACACACACTGACAAATTAAGGTAGATATTTTTGGCCTGAAATTGCCCTCCTCTACCACAGATTATAATATATATATGGCAAACTTAATAACTTTGCTGCCACACAGTTTTCCCGTGCACATGATGTGTGGTGTGTGTGTGTGTGTGTGTGTGTGTGTGTGTGTGTGTGTGTGTGTGCATGCGCGCATTTACAGAGCGTAGTTCTCCTCTAGCCTTTACATTTGGATTCAATCCCTCTCTCAAGGCCGGAGTATCTAGAACCGGGGTTTGGAGGAGGAGGGAGATGTGTGTGTGTGTGTGTGTGGGTGTGTGTGTGTGTGTGTGTGTGTGTGTGTGTGTGTTATATGCGTGCGCATTTAAAGAGACGCATATAGTCTCGGTGCCCAGGCAGCTACATTTGGACTGTCTGAAGTCCGCCTCGTACTCCCCAGGCCGCGAACTGGGCTGTAACTCTGAATACCTTAGCCTTGTGATTGCCATTGTCTTTCTCCAGCCTTTATGTTGTCATATTTATGAAACATGGGCGAAGTAGTCCATCCCGTCCCACCGGTCCCCTCGTGACTCTACATACAACAAACACAAGTTTCCTTCCACACGAGCCCCCCCAACCCACAACAAACCCCATTTTAGTATAACCCTAACTGCCAACGCACTGTGCCTCACAATAGCCGGCCCCGACCGCGACCCGGAGGCCGACGTACTCGCCCGCAGCCCGACCTGGGAACCCTGAACCAATTTTACCAGCAAACCCCGACTTCCCCAAGTCCCCACAGGCTCCTTCCCGCCGAACGACACGCACCATGACGCCATGCTCCACATGGAGGCTGGGCCTCACGCCCCACGCCCACGGGCATCCGCGCGGTTGGAGAAAGTGGGCACGAGTGGACGCAGGTTACTCTCATACTCGCGTCAAGCCCCGTCTCGATGCCGGCGGGTGAGGCAGGAAACGCATCGTCACCGGAAAAAATGCAGTTTAACATGTTTTACTTGAATCTCCATATGCAAAAGTCGTCCATTTCCATCAAGGATTCATCAACAGCGATCTCGAACTTCTTATTGTGCACGTGAAGATCTGTCTATTAGGTTACAAAAGATGAGATGACACTCGAATGGTACATTTGACCATTAACCTCTTCATCCTAAGTTACTCCTCCTAAACACCCCACTGGTGGCTGATCAGTAGATGAGTGTGCCAGCAATGCCCGCTGTGTGGCGACGTCTGGTTGTTCGTGTTTCCGTGTTGGTGTATGTATGTATGCGGAGACTGGATTTTACATGTTCCGTCCTGAAATAGTGCATTCACCGTGCTCGTGGCATGAGTGTCTCGTGTGGTTTTGTGTAGCGTTAACCGTGCAGTGGTGGCTGATTGAATCTTATCTAGACGTCGTGTGATGTGTGTCTGCCATGAGGCGTGTGTGTGCGTGTTGCCATGAGTGACTGAAAAGTTCACAAGTGTATGTGGTGTTGTCGCGACAGCCTTCGTCGCCTCCGTGCGGCGTAGCATGGATGTCTGCCAGACAGTTAATGAGGGATCAATTATCTTGATGTGGAGCTCTCTTGTCGCTTTACTGTGTTGTGTGTCGCGTGCAGACCGGCGCGCGGGAAACCGTTTGTTCCAAATCAGCTTTCTCCAGCGAGAGTTCAAGCAACGGGGTGAGTGCGCTGCTCTCACCTACGAGGAGCTTGTACGCCGCGCGCTCTGCACCTTACTGAGCACGGCCGCAAAGAATGGGGCAACAAGAAGAGTTTGCCGCCCCTCGTGGCTCCAGTTTGGTTTTCAAATACACAGAGGGGTCATTCCTCGTTCAGCACAGCAATCCAAGTAATCTACACTCTGTACATTCAGGACATTGAAAAAAAAGAAGAAGAAAGATTGATAGCCAAGAAAGAAATGAAAGATGAAACGCAGCTTCCTTATCGCAAACTCAGGGAGTCCTGGAGGTGACGAACAAGATTTTTGAATCACACGCCCGTTTTATAAGTCATGTGGTCAGGCAAATAAGACTTTACACTCTAAACTAAATCTTTTCAGTATTGCAAACATTTAGCTTATTTTGCATTCAGTCATAACGTTACACATTTAATCTGAGTTTATCTCCCCCACACATTTGGGAGTTAAAAGAGTTTCATCAACGCAGGTGCAACATTTTAGATAATCTTAAACAGCGTTAAACGGCTATTTGCAACTCAATAGCAACATCTCCCTATCATCTAACTATTAACAAACTGGTTTGTTTTTTTACTGTTAAGATATATGCTGCGTTCCATTTAGCTCGGAAGTCCGAAGTCGGAACTGGGGATGACGCAAGTTGACCGCGTTCCAGTTACAACAAGTTGGAAAACCAAGACCGATGCCTCCAGGAAAAACTTTTGTTGTGCTTGGGTTTGCTCTAGTCAGGTTAGCCATCGTTAGCAATACCAGTTGATAACAACGCATTACGCCGCAATTTGCGCATACAAACACCGTAGCAACATGTCCACAGATAGAAGTTGGACAGTACTGTGTGTACGACTGTTTTAATGAGACACAAATAGACAGAAGTGCTAAAAAACAGTAAACAAGTAAAAAACGTTCACTACTGTTGATGCGTGGAGCAGGCATCTTGGATTTCTAAGTCGGGGTTGTGAGATTCTTCTGACTTTCCGAGTCGGATATCTGACTTCAGGGAGTGTTCCAGTGGCAATTTCCGACTGGGAACTCAGAAATTCTGACTTCCGAGTACAAATGTAACGCAGCAATATTTCATCAGGGATGAAATATTAGCACCTGTAGCACCTGGACGAGCAGCAGACATAGCTAGCTAGCATATTGTTAGTAGTCAGTTAGTATAGAAAGTAGGAAGTAAGCGTTGGGCACTGACGGTGATGGTGGGACTCACTGGTTCCTGGCCTGGCGTCGGACACGTCCACCAGGGGTCCCGTGGCCTGGGATAGGGACTGGTAGTGGACGGTGTGGGTCACCGTCGAGGACTTCTGCTTATTGGTCTCGCCAAAATCATTGTCGGTTAACAGCACTGTGGACCGGTCGTCTGGAAGACAGGGAGGAGGGAGGGAGGAGAGAGAGAGAGTGAGAGAGAGAGAGAGAGACAGATTGAGAGACAGAGAGCGAGAGACAGTGAGAGAGACAGTGAGAGAGAGAGAGAGAGACAGACAGAGACAGACAGATAGACAGAGAGCGAGCGACAGTGAGAGAGACAGTGAGAGAGAGAGAGAGACAGACAGAGACAGACAGATAGACAGAGAGCGAGCGACAGAGAGAGAGCGATAGCAGAACCAAAAGGAGGTCAAGATCAAAGCTAGGCCTTGTGGCTAATCACGCTGCAGCATGACTGCATGTTGCAACTTCATTTAATATATGTACGTATATGGAACTCATAAGGAATCGGTTCCCCGCACGGCACGGGAGGCGAGTCCTGCGCGCGTCCCAGCCACGCCAGGCGTCTCCTCCTCACCGATTGTCTCCATGGTGTCTCTCTCCTCGATGAGCAGCTGTGCTCGGGGGATGTCGATGTGCATCCTCAACGTTTGCTGCTGCTTGTTCACCGTGTCGGGAGTGACGGGTGTTCTTACTGGAGGGGCCGGCGGGAAAAGTGCATTCGTTAGTTTCCATGTGTTTGTGTCGTCGTCCTTATTTGCTGTGTGACTTTGCATCGCAACAAGCCCAAATCGGAAGCAAACGCGATCCTCGGCAAACTTTTGGCTGGGTGATTTCCAGAAAGGCCACAGGGACAGTGTGTCTGGCCGGTGATATCGTGCAGAGTTCTGCATTGTAAGTCGCTTTTATTGCTTAAAGGGGTAGATTTGGCAAACGTACCTCATCAGCATTTCTGCCAGGCTTTTGGCATCTGTGAAGTCAGCAAAGAGTTAGTAAGGGGGGTAAATGAAAGTAATCTAAGTTGACAAGCTCACTGCGGGGAAAAAAATAAATAAAACAAACATGGACATGGTACTAATCAAATACCCGCTCCCTCTCTCTCACACATAAACTCTCTCTCTCTCTCTCTCTCTCTCTCTGTGTGAACACTATCTGAAGTTTCCTTCGGAAGGCCTCTTAATTACAAGAGTAAAGTCAATGCGTTTAATTTCTGCTTGGCTGACTTTAATTGTTGCAGGTGCACTTGAGTTTAACAGCATTTTAATTGCATAGGGTTCTAACTATGTCAGCCTGCCACTATATGTGTGTGTGCTTATGGGTGTGTGTGTGTGTGTGTGTGTGTGTGTGTGTGTGTGTGTGTAAGGGTGTACATGCAAGCATTTTTGCTTGATCCTCGTGTGTGCCCATTTCACATAGACTTTGACCTTGATACCTTTACCATCAAGCCCAACCAGCTTTGATCACAGAACCCAATCGATCAATCCATGCTCAATAAAGATACACAGTCAGCTAGTCTGCTGATCTGAACACCACGGCGGGGTGAAGACACCACAGACCTCTGAGTCTCTTGAGCCTCTGCTCCCGCCTCCTCCTCTTCAGCACCATCAGCATGATGAAGGCCAGCACGGCCACCACCAGGATGGAGGTGACGGTCACCACCATCTTCAGGCCCCCGCTGCCGGACATGTTGTCTGAGATGGGGTCCCCCGTCTTCAGCAGTGGGGGGATGGTACCTGGGTAGATGTAGAGGGGACATGACACAATGGGGTTAAAACTACATTTGCCATCATGCCTTTCAACTCCTCAGTTGGTTCGTTGTCTGTGTACATTGGGCTTCACCCTGTGTCTGTGTTCATATTTACAGGTTGCACATCACCTAGTAACACACAATGCAGTGCTAACTGTCTCATCGAATACCTGTGGCTGTTTGACTTTTTTGGCGCCACATTGTACTACCCTGTATTGAAGCGAGCAGGACAGCTGCAGTCTCCGGGACGCTGACTGCTGATTGGTCCGTCCTGCTGCTGAACGTAGTGGGGGGCGAGGCTAGGATAGGCTGAGCTAGGTGCCAGGTGGGAGGTGTGGGGGGGGCTACGCTCTATAAGTCTCCTGGCTGTTCCCTCTAGTCTGCAGCCGAGCTGAGACAGCTGCTGCCACCAAACTGACTAGAACCTCCTCTCACAGATGCTTCCATTGTATACACACAGACACACACACCATGATCACACACACACACACACACACAAGCTCACACAACATCACAAGACAACACACACACCACACAACACACACACATACACACTGTTACAAAGATCCTTTAAGACACACACACACACACACACACACACACACACACACACACACACACACACACACACACACACACACACACACACTCACACACACACACAGACACACACACACACACACACACACACACACACACACACACACACACACACACACACACACACACACACACACACACACACACACACACACACACACACACACACACACACACACACACACACACACACACACACACACACACACACAGGCATGCTTTTGTGCAGAAGGCGCCACAAACAAACAAACACAAACACACACACACACACTGTACACACAGACCAGACCCCACCACACACACACACACACACACACAGGCTCATGTGAGTACAAAATGTGCAGAAGCGTCTTCCCCTGGAGCACATAGTCATAAAGTGGTACAAATCTTCCCGGCGGTCCCGAATAGAACGCGTTGTACTACATCAGACGGAGCCCTGACTGCCTGCTATTCCCAAACCCCCCCACAGGTCCCGGCGGTAAACACACACTGCGATGCCTGGCGGAGAGGGAGACGTCTTAACATGTGAGACACACACACCGTGTCTCAGAACACTGTCACACAGTTCACTGCGCGCTGACAGACTCTATTCCCCAGCAGCACACATGAACACCGTGGAGGATTTGAGTTGATCAAGTCTTCATCACCGCAATATCGCTGGGAAAACAAATCATGACCTGAATATTTAGCGCGTGGTTCGATACGACACCGCAAGTGTGGAAAGTCAGCCCAAATACCAGGTAACCCTCCCCTAACTCTTCTCAATCATGGCGACCTGAGGTTCCTGCCCCTGCCATCTGAGTATTTTTTGGTATGATCGAGGAGCTGTCTCCAGGAACTAGGAACCTTTGGAGAACCTCCACAGCAGGGACCTGGTCTAAGTTCTGGGAACAATATTTCACCCCCTAAAAAGTCCCTGCTTGGGGGGGGGCGGTAGTACTTTCCAAAAGTTCAGGAACTTTTGGGGGGTGAGGCTTGCAACTACTTGAAAACTAGTGCCTGGGACTACTATACATTCTGGGTACTTTTTGGTGGAAACGCAGCTAAAAGTAATCACTCTTCCCGTCCCTGCACCCTGATCCTGCGACCTCCCACCCCTTATGAGGACCGGAGCAGAGCGGCAGCCAATCAGACGGCGCGGGCAGCTTACTTCCGTCGGAGTTGAGCGTGGCAAAGGTGATCCTCTTCTCGGCCGAGCCGGCGCTGTTCGTCACCTTCATCTGCAGCTCGTACCAGGTGGCCTCCAGCAGGTCGTACAGGATGTAGCTCTTGGTGAGTGAGGTGCGCTGCGCCGTGGTCCACGTGGGCGACTCCACCGCCCGGTACTCCAGGATGAAGGAGGTGATCGGGCAGCCGCCGTTGTTCCAGCCAATCAGGTTGAGCCGCACCCGCGTGGAGTTAATGCTGGTGAAGAGCTCGTGTTCTTTGGCAAACTGGGGTTCTGGTCGGGGGAGGAGGAGGAGGAGGAGGTGGGCGGGGTCAAACACAATCAGAGGAATGACAGGAGTGTTCTAAGTCACTCATCTGTGATTGACAGGCGAGATGGATTTCCTGAACCAATACGACCTGATTGGTCAGAAAAAAAATCTAATTTGGCTCACACAAAAGCAGGCGCAGTCGACTCGAAACTCGAAAGATATTCTCAGCACATTTCACTCACTAATAGCTGGTGGATGGCGAGGCCATTTATAAGAAATTACTCAAAAATAAATGTTGACAAACTAATTAGTTTTTCTGAATGGTATGAGATTTCTGCATGTGAAATATGCATCTGTTCTGTTTAGATAGATATAACAGATGTGGGATAATATCCCTTGAAGCATACATTATATTGGACCATGGGATCCTATATTACACTTTCATAGCGCTCGGACTCATTCTAAACGAGTGAAGCGTAGAATTAAACTTTAAACCTTCCGGTGAGATTTAAGCTTTAATGAACCTAGGAGGGGAGCCTCTGCTGTGAGCCGGGTAGCAGCGTGTAACATGGAGAGAGGGCATGGCTGCCTTCATTACCTTTCCCATGAGTCTTGGCCTCGATGATCTCACTGATCCGCCCCGGCCCCACGGCATTCTGGGCCGTCAGCGTGAACTTGTACCAGGTGCCGCACTTGAGGTTCTCCAGGCGGTACGAACGCTCGCTGGGGCTGATGGGAAAGCTGCCCCACTGCTCGCTGTTGTCCTCAGAGTACTGTAGGATGTAACCTGCAGGGGTCAGAGGTCAAGGGATGAAGGTGAGAGAGAGAAAGAGAGAGAGAGAGAGAGAGAGAGAGAGAGAGAGAGAGAGAGAGAGAGAGAGAGAGAGAGAATGCAGATGATACATGACCAATACAGCCCTAATTTAGCAGTATTATTTTTCAAAATGAATAATATAATTATTATTAATAATTATGCAAATGTTTCAAATAAAAGTTAATAGATCATTTAAATAGACATCGTTAATGGCTGTATATAAAACTGCTTCACTGACGAGCTCGGAAGCCCTTCCAGTCTATCATGTGAGTTGCATTTATTACTGCACTGAAACTGAAACAAAACGACAATTCAAAGTTGCTATTGGGTGAAGTTTATGTGCGGTGATGGATGATGCTGAGCTCCTGAAACCACCGAGCAGCATCCCCCATCGTCGAGGGACGCGTTCCCGGACAGGCCGCCATCCGCTGGTACCCGGGTAAGGAGGGCCCCGCGATTAACAACGATGATAAATCGCCACGGCGACTTGTGCGGCTGTGATTGGTCCTCCCCTCGAAGATGGAGCACTTTAATCTCCCACTCTAACACATCTAATCGTCCTCGTTACTTTTTAATCTGTCCACTGGCAACTTTCTTTGTGTTATATAGGAGGAACAGCACTGAACGTTCACGGGGATAATGAAAAAACAAGGAGAATTTGGATTAAACGCTAGTGTTTGACATTAGGATCAAAATGTCATTAGTGACTGCTACTAGTGTAGGTGAGGGTTGGTATGAAGTCCAGCCATCTGTAACTCTGTGTGTGTGTGTGTGTGTGTGTGTGTGTGTGTGTGTGTGTGTGTGTGTGTGTGTGTGTGTGTGTGTGTTGTGTGTGTGTGTGTGTGTAGTAGTGTCTAGTGTGTAGTGCGTGTGTGCGTCATACTAACCTCTAATAGAGCTCCCTCCATTGTCTCCCGGTATCCAAGACAGCGTGATGGATGTGGTGGTCGTCTTGGTAACGGTAAGGCGTGGTTGGTCCGGGGGGACTGGGGAGAGGGGTTGATGACTGTGTTAGATTACCTATCTAGAATTACTGATCAAGTTATTTACCAGAGCTTCCCAGAAGCATCTTCTTTGTCCTGGTGACAGTATTGTCTTTAAGAAACATAATTTTCTAGAACCCAAAACAACAGGTTATTTATTATAGGATCATATTTTGCATGCAGGCCTCTTCTGAATCACTTGGCTCATGGTTTTCATTGCACTGCACTAAACTATTATATGGGCAAATACATATTCTGATCCTTGCATGGCAATAAAACTGTGTTTTGACTGTATTTACATTTCTATTTAGCCACCTTTAGACACCTTGATTCAACATAACTTCCAAGTGATCAATTGTTCAATCAATTGTTATTGATTGATTGTAATTATTGTTATTGTAATTACTTACAGATGATCCAATGGGACACAAAGAGGGCAGTGGTGACTACCAGAATGTTAGAGAGTGTGTGGTGGTCAGGACTTGCCAATGGTTACATCACATGAACCGGCCCAAATGGAAGGAGACACTGTCTAGCTATAAGACTGTAAGACAAACTGTATCATGACATGAGCTCATCTTACCTTGAACCTGCAGGTTAAGAGTGATTTCATCGGCGCCCCAGTTGTTGCTGGCCACACAGCTGTAGTTCCCAGAATCCTCAGCTTTCACAGTGCGGATGATGAAGCTACCGTTGCCATGGACGCTCCGACGGCTGTCCACCAGGACAGGAGTAGGGGTCCCATTCGTGCTGGATGAGGAAGAAAAGAGAAATATAGAAATATGACTTTACTATACACAGGCAATGATACACGCAGTATCTTTGCAGATTCATACAAGAGGGGGATTCCCAGAGGTTTAAAGTCCACATTTTAACTCCCAACATGCAGATCTAGAGCACAGGAGGAAGAGATAAATGATAGCAAATAGGAAATTAAACGCCAATATTTTGTAAATGTATTCAACATTCATTTAAATATTAATCAGGACTGCATGGTTATTAATGAAATACATAATAATGACATAATACTATAATGTAGGCGGTGCCGGCTTTGGGCTCCGGGCGCCCGAAGGAAAAAGTAATCATAATTATAACAATTGAATGTTATGTTTTAATTCTCTGACCACCTGGCAAGCTAGCATTGACTACACTGCATCCATTCTCCTGTTGCACAAGAGGCTGGCCTTCCTAACACCGCCAAGTACAAATATGAAATGCCTCAAAATAATATATCAATGAATAAAATAATCATCTTCATCTTTTCAAGAAGATGAAAAGATGATGCAGAATTACGTCATTGGGCCTCCCGGTTCAGATGCTCGTACAAATGGGCTTTTGGTCCATTCCCCAATGGGATATTTTTTGGACTATTGGGGGGAGGCAGGAGCGGGTTACGGTTTTGCACATCCCGGGAGCGGGTCTTGAACTTCAGACCATTGCGGGACTGTGATGTTGGGCCTTACGTATGTGTGTGGGGCCCTACGCCACGCGCGCCAAAATAGGGCAAAAACACAGGGCATCCGTGGCTTGCTTACTTTCCCTTCAGCCACTTGATGGTAGGAGGAGGGTCTCCCACGGCCTTGCAAGGCAGGACCATGTCCTTCATCCAGGGCGTGGTCACCGTGCCGTTGAAGGTCAGGATGCGGGCAGGAGCTGAGGGGGGGAAAACACACATGAACACACATTAAGCACACAACACACATACACACACGCGCACGCGTCGAGGCCTAGCGGACATTGAGTCAGCAGCCCTACCCCATAGAGAAACCATTACCATTATTACCATTGCCATTATAATACCAATCAGTAATACACACAGAAGACCGGGAGACTTCACAATCTGGGAGGTCATATAGTCACACATGCACGCTGGAGAGTACGTTTACCAAGGCATGCATTTGTGAGGACGCGGTTTGTCATCTACCGATATGATCCTAATGTAACAGTATGACTGAGTTCTGGGCATCCGGGTGGAAGCTGGAACGTAATCAGCAACAGAAGGACTACCTTTTGCCAGAGGCTCCACCGTGATCTTTTCGCTGTTGTTGCCATGGCCGGCCGCCGTCACGGCAACCACCCAGATGCTGTACTGCCTGTTGCGCGCCAGGTTGGGGATTCTATAGAAGTACACGTCCGGGGAGGCCTCAAACTCGCTCATCACCTATGGGGAGCACAGACATAAAATACATAAATACTTGACAAGTTAAATCTCATTTTATTCAGAGCTTTAGTCTGGTACATTGAGAAAAGTACATCACTTTACGAGAATGCAGCCTGACTGACTAACTAACTAACTAACCGCTGTCCCCTAATCTAACCAGTGATGATGGCAACATGTAGGGTGCAGAGAGACATACACACCATGGGGTGGAGGTTGGAGCAGAAGACGATGTATTTCCTGATGATGCCGTTGAGCTTCAGTGGTGGGAGCCAGGACACAAACACCACAGAGCTGGTGGAGGCAGCCGCCTTCACCCCGGCAGGGGGTCCAGGAACTGGAGGTGTGAATCAATCCATCAATCGATCGATCGGTTTTGGTGCATTTTAGTCTTTGGTCCTCTGGCGTATAATGGACTCCACACATTGTGCGATTTTGACAGCCTTGATAATTGTGTGTATTGTATCCAAATGATAAAATATTGAAAATTGAAATTGAAATTCAATATTGAATGTTGAATATTGAATTGTACGATTCAAATTCAGTAGTGGATCAGCTGGCGGATCGGCCCACCACCTGTCATGTTGACCTATTTTGCCAACCAGGGTTCCCGGCGCGGTCCTGTGTGGGGTCCCGTTAGCGGCTGTGTGGGGTCCGTTAGCGGTCGTGTGTGGGGTCCGTTAGCGGTCGTGTGTGGGTCCGTTAGCGGTCATGTGTGGGGTCCGTTAGCGGTCGTATGTGGGGTCCGTTAGTGGTCGTGTGTGGGGTCCGTTAGCGGTCGTGTGTGGGGTCCGTTAGCGGTCGTGTGTGGGGTCCGTTAGCGGTCATGCGAGCCACGCCACAGCTGTTGTATCAGTATCTCACCGTCCTCCTTGGTGCGTACGTAGATCTGCTCGCTGCGGACCCCGTCGCCGGCCCGGGTGAAGGCCAGCACCTGGATGCTGTAGTTGGTGTACTTCTCCAGGTAGTCCAACTCTAGGGAGGGCTGCACCGTGGTCACGTTCCTGATGTCCCCCAGCTCTGTGGGGGGCGAGAGGGACCAAGGATCAAGACAATTGGCTCTCAATACTACATCAAAAACATACCACTGTCAATTTGTATCTATAGGAATTGGTTAAATTTCGTGCCATTTAGTGTTTCATTTCCACAAAGACCATACTGTATGTCCTGGGGATTTATTGACGCACTGTATACACACATACTCATACACACAAACAAACAAAAGGTTAATACAAAATGGCGACCTTTTGGTCGTCATAAATGCCTTTATTTATTACCGAGCATGTGCTGGGGCTGTTTATAGTTTGTGTCTCACTCCCCTCGCTAGCTTGGATCATGCTCATATATCTCCTCCCCCCTGCACTACTCCTCTCTCCTCTGGTCTCTCTGTCCCTCTGTCTCTCTCTCTGTGTCTCTGTGTGTCTCTCTCTCTATGTCCTTGACTATATGGCTCACCAGTGTGCCACTCAGCATTGGGCAGCCTTTCCTGAGTTATTGCCTGGTGAATTATTGATGATGTAGGCCTGGCTAAGATGGAGGTTGAATCATTCCTATGGGGCCTATGTGTACATACCATAGAGAGAGAGAGGGAGAGATAGGGAGAGAGAGAGAGAGAAGCATACAGTGGATTTAAACCTAATATATTTTAGAAAAATCCTCCAAAATGGTAAAGGTTATTCAACGATATGAAGCCATTAATGCAAAAGAATCGGTACAAAAAACAACATCACTTTACATCATACTGTATATGATACTGTATGTATGTGTGTGTGTGTGTGTGTGTGTGTGTGTGTGTGTGTGTGTGTGTGTGTGTGTGTGTGTGTGTGTGTGTGTGTGTGTGTGTGTGCATCTGTGCGTGTGTAGTTGCCCTCTATATGCGAAATGCAACTGAAATGTATTAATATATTAACTCGGGACAGAATATGGTGTTGGTCCTTTCTGATTAAATTTGCATTATTTGCTCTGGGGGTTTTCCTGCAGAAATTGGATATGTATTTTGCGAATTCGTGCAGAACTGCAAAGTAATACATAGCACCACTATTCCAGAATGCTACAGGGCTGAAGGGCTGGTGCAGACTGAGCCATGGAATTACAGCACCCCCTAGTGGATAGTGACAGCACAAGCAGCATCATTCCATGTGAGAAATGATGGTGATGGTCAAGTAAATCGAACGTGTTGTTTATGGTGTGTGTGTGTGTGTGTGTGTGTGTGTGTGTGTGTGTGTGTGTGTGTGTGTGTGTGTGTGTGTGTGTGTGTGTGTGTGTGTGTGTATGCCTGCCTGTGTGTGACTGTATGTACAGTATGTATGTGTGTGCCTGTACATGTGTATTTGTGTGTGTGTGTGTTTGTGTGCGTGTGTGCGTGTGTGACTGTATGTACAGTGTGTCTATATGTACGTATGTGTGTGTGTGTGTCTGTCTATATTTGTGTGTGTGCGTGTGTGTGTGTGTGTGTGTGTGTGTGTGTGTGTGTGTGTGTGCGTGTGTGCATGTGTGCGTACGAATGTGTGTGTCTGTATGTATGTGTGTGTCTGTACATATGTGTGTGTGTGTGTCTGTACATGTGTGTGTGTGTGTGTGTGTGTGTGTGTGTGTGTGTGTGTGTGTGTGTGTGTGTGTGTGTGTGTGTGCGTGTACTGCACCTCCATCCGGCAGGTTGGCCCAGTAGATGACGCGGTATCCCTGCAGGTTTCCGTTGAGGGCGTCGCGGGGCAGGGTCATCCAGGACAGGGAGATGACCTCGGGGGACTTGGCCACAGCCAGGACGTTCTCCGGGGGTCGGGAGGGCACTGCCAGGAGCACAGGGGCAAATACACACATGGTTTGGATGGTGCCTTGATAATACTGGGGATTATGTGTCCGCATGTATCAACCATGTGTGCTGGAAGGCAATGCTGAATGCAATTCCAAGATGCAACAGTGTACTTCTATGTATGTTAGATTTAAAATGTATGTATCACCTATGAAGCATTGTGAAATGATCTGACAAAACAATTCCGGGAATTATGAAGAAACAAATGGTAATTTGCTAACAAATAGAATCTGAATAGACACCGCTTCATTTGTGAACATGAATTCTCTTCCACAACACTACCATCTACTGGACATAGAAGGTATAGCATTTTTTAAATGTATTTTTTGGTGTAATGTTGTTTCTTCAATGCCCAGAGGATGGTATGGTGTTATCACAGAAATCGCTGAAATTACTTTTCACCCACATTGTACTAGATTCAATAAATTATTACACAAAACAAAAAAGCCCCCTTAAAAAATCCTATAAATCCTCTAAAACATTGGGCCACAATGTTCAACTTTTTCTACGTCACCAGCCTGCTGTTATTTAATATCCAATCTGTAACTCCAGCAAGTCTCTAACACCCCCCTGATGTAAGCACTGATATCAAGCCCTGCTGGATAGTGGTGAATATCTTTGGTGAATACTGTAGGCATGTTGTTCAAACACTGTGTCCTTGGCGCACCATTGTGCAAGCAAGGTTTATTTATCGGCGTTGTATTTTGGCCTCATGAGACCTGCAGCAGAGTGAGTGAAGGCCGCTATCTTTGTCATGGGTTTGTTTACATGGTGGCTTTGGAGTCTATCAGTAGGCCTGGGCGATATGATCTCAATCAATTTCATAACTATTTCAAACTTTTACCTCTATTACGATTAATTACTTTTTTTTACAGCTGCTCTCTTAGTTCTCTGACAAGGTGTGAACTGTGGATTATGCTGGAAATTAAAGCTGGGAACTTTTCTCCAATAAAGAATGATAATCCTATCTTTTTAAAATAATTTAAGGAAACACGCACTGAATGAACTATCTATGGCTATTTATTGAATATATTTGAACAGTTAAAATGAACGACACCGAAGCCAAGAATAAGCCAGTGAAAGGTTCTAAATGTCGGTTTAAACTTCCTAGCCCTGTCACAAACCAATTGAATGCACTTCTTTTAAAAAGCAATCCCAAATTCCCCACCCATGCCGTGTGTGTTCCCTCACCATCCTCCAGGGTTTGGTGACACCTGCTGGGAGGAGGGCCCCTGTGCCGGGCCCTGTTGACCGCCTGCACCACCACGCTGTACTGGGTGAACTTCTTCAGGTGTCCAGCAGGACGCTCTCCATGGTGTCGCCCGTGGTGATCCATGCTGATGATGGTGAACTGGTGGTTCCGCGGGGCTGTACGTCCCGGTAGCCACCTGGTAGCCCCCGAATCCACGCCGTTCTGCAGGTGCCTCGGGGGAGGCTGCGGCACACAGGGGGGAACAAAAAATGGTATTTATTACATTTACACAAATGCATGATACATTAATACAAAGCACATTTCTAGGAGTCATTGTATTCTCGTGGTATTGTTTTACATGACACCCAGTGTTCCTCAAATGGGGGTACGGGTACCGCCTAAGGGGCACTTTGAGGGATTGCAGGGGCCCTGGAAAATGTGTACAAACAAGGAGAAAGAAGCAGTCTGCAAAACAAGAATACCAACCAAGGACAGAAACAGCCAAAATGTGGTCTGTTGTGATGTGATGTCAGTAAGACATTCAGATGTTGAGGACAAAGCTTTCCAACCTTCCAGTCATCCCGAGCACTTTCTGTTAAAAACCCAACAAATATTGTCCCTCCCCTAAAAAGATTTGTGCCAGTTAAAGGTGTACTTGGCTGAAAAAAATACACATGACAGTACATTACTGAAAATAGTTCAGAGAATCACTGGTTGCTGTTCACACATTTTATGGGACGTTATGCATGTCAGTGGACTAAGCAGTGTACCTTCCAGCTGATTTGATGCTCTGCGGGGGAGGTGGGCTCCCAGGAAGCACGGTCTTGTGGGGGACCATCAGGGGCTGGAAAAGCAAGCGCAACATTCAACACTACGCATGGCATCGAAGGAGCCAATGATCAAGAAGGTCCTTTCCCTAGACCCATCAGCATCCCCATCTGGATTTTCTGACATGAAGCTTCAATCAGTGTGTCCGTGCAGAGAAGCAAGAAGTGTTGTGTCAGTTTTATTCTACTTCCACTAGATGGTGCTAATGTGTCACAAATACACCACTTGTATGCCTATACAAATTATTCCAATTATATAATCTAATACTAACTACTTCGAAAAAGTACAAAAGCGAGATACTTTATCTGGTTTGTATTACCCCCTTTTAGATATGCAGAATTAAATAATAATACAATTCCCACGTCAGAATTCAAGCAAAACTCTGAGGTTTTCTGCGGCTGAATGTGTCGCTGCAGACCGACCTGCTTCGTCTGTGGTGATGGTCAGCTCGTTGCTGGGGTTACTGTTGCCGATGATGTTCTTGGCGACCATGCGGATGTTGTAGGTGGAGGACGGGTGCAGGTCGATGATGGTGGCCTGGTTGAGCTGGGGCGACACGTCTTTGGTTACCTGTGCTGATAGCCACGATGCTGGAAGGAACATTGCAGAAGAATCATTATATTACATTGAAGCCTTTAGTAACCCTAACATGGCACGCTTTGGAGGTAGGAGGAAACATTTGTAACAATGTGTAATACCATGCAACCCCGCATCCGGAAAGCTCCCTGACACTTTTTTGGTCAATTTTTTTGTAATACTATGTAATGTATTGAATGGATGGACGGTAAATGGTTAATGAACTGCATTTACAGAGAACATAAAGTGGTCCTGAATTCTCCCTGGCTGACCTGATTTGTTCTTGCACTCGATGTCATATCCTGTGATGGGGCTGTTGCCATCGAAGCCCATAGTCCAGCGGAGAGCGATGGTCCGATCTCTGACCTCTCGGATCTCCACCTCAGGCGGGTCCGGTGGTTCTGCATGAGGGGAGAGAGGGAGAGAGAGAGAGAGAGAGAGAGAGAGAGAGAGAGAGAGAGAGAAAGAGAGAGAGAGAGATGAGAGATCCAGCAGTATTGGATGCCATGACGTCTGCTGGGTTCGACCACCACTCTTGATTTCCCAGGTGAGAGATTGGTGGATCCCACGCTGTGCGGCGGAATAAACAACCACATTAATTCAATATTAAACTCATGAACACACGAATGAATACAAGACAACAAAACGACTCTCTCTGGATATGTGTGTGTGTGTGTGTGTGTGTGTGTGTGTGGGTGTGGTCTGTCCAAAGACCAAGACCCAAAGGCCAGCCCACTACAGCAGCACCAGGTACCATCGTGCCCTGGGTACTGTACCAGCGCTGTAAGACGGGCCCTTACCTTGCACTGTTAGCTGGATTATCCCCCGGTCCTCACCGAAGGAGTTGATGGCATGGCAGGAGAAGAACCCGGAATCCTCACGGACAGTAGGCATGATCTGGACAGCATAAGACCATAGGTTACAATTGAACCTGGGTTGCTACCAAGCTGTGTTGCCGACATGGTTAGCGCACTAGCACTACACTTGGTTCAGCCGCCAAGCTTCCCACACCGGCTGCTGTTAAAGGAGAACCAAACACACTGTGAAAATGCTTCATTCTGGGGTGGAGGGGGGAGGGGTGCTGCCTGTGAACAACCCCGTGAACACCCCTCCTATTCTAGGTGTGTAGCATTAACACTTAACCAGCAGGTACCCAGGGAGAGGGAATGTGTCACTGGAAAAGTAATACGCATCAAGAAACGGAAAAGACTGGAGAAGACCCTATTATACCACGAGGTGTGAGGGTGATTACAAGCCATTGTGACTAAAAGTCCCACTAGTGACATCACTAGTGGGAGTGTCCACCTAGATGTATGCTGACTAGATCAGTCTACCAGCCCACCCAGTGGACTGTACCACCTGGTAAACTGATCTAGCCATGATACATCTCGGTGGACACTTCCACCTGGTGGTATAATAGGGCCCCTTTAAACGTAGAAAGGAAAGTGTGGCAGAATTGTACTTCTCTGTCATTTGGATGATGTTTCGACCTTCAGGCCTTGAAGATCTTGAAGATGACCCGAGACACTTTCTTTCTAAGAATCATACAAGCGGTGCTGAGGTTTTGGTCCTCCTTTAAAGCGCAAGAGTGTCGCATCGAACAACACAAACACAGGGGGGGGGGGGGGGGGGGGAGGCGGGACCCACCACCAGCGTGGAGATGACCTCGTCGGCCACCTCCTTGACGGTGACCACGTAGCGGCTGGTCTCGGGGTTGATGATGCGTTCCTCCTTCTCCCAGCGCACCATGATGGGCTTCTCCCCGTGCGCCGTGCAGCTCATCTTCTTCTCCTCGCCCTGCGTGGCCAGCGTGGTGTTGGGGTACGACGTGATCATGGCCGGGACTGGCGGGACACAACACAACGGAGAGACACGTTGATCCAAGGCGTTATCAGTGCATGTTGTTTTGTGATTGGGCGGGACTTAGGGGCAGCTTGCAAGGAGATAGACAGGGCTGGGTACATCGGGGTTCGAACCCGGAACCTCGAGACTGAGACTAGTCAACCACCCGAACCACGAGACTATCCTTCACATAATCAAGAGGAATTGTACACAAATCTATATATAATCAAAATAATATATGCTGAATAGTCCAACTGGGGGTCACTTTGTGATTTTGTGATTCACAGACTTATTGTATATTCAAGTGCACATCATACTTCGGCTATTCAACTGGGTATGACCATACAATGCCAGGACAACACAAGATAATATTGAATATTGCCCCTAGCTTTTGTGACATATTCCGCATTTTCATTGGCAGCCATCTTGTAAGTTACAAGTCACACCTAACATAAGCACTCTTAAAATACCACAGTAAGTTTACAGCCGTTTGGTTGACGAGCATTCACTACGTCAACCAAAACACACTTGGAACCGAATGCGATTGGCTGCTGTCAATGCATTTGATTCCCTTTTTGGACTTTAATCGCTAATGTTGAGTGTATCACCACTTGTTGTATGTTCTGTGGTTTGTTTTATGTTACTATTTTACCCCATGCTGACATGTGCTGCCCTCTTGGCCAGGTCACCCTTGCAAAGGAGATTATTCAAACCGGATCATTATTCAAAAGGATTATTAAGGATACTACTTTAGTTATATTGAAAATTAAAGTTGATCCCAAACCGGCACCGGCTATGAGACCAGAAGCACAGAATCCCTCAGATGACGCAGGATCTATCACTGGATTTGTGTTATTGTGTGTGTGTGTGTGTGTGGTGTGTGCCGTGTGTGTGCGTGTGTGTGTGTGTGTGGGTCCCAGAGTGGGTCCTCTAGGTCCCAGCTACCCGTGGTTAGTGGTACCCTGCAGCAGTAGCTCCCTCCTGCTCCTCCCTCTCTCTGGGACGCTGCTGCAGCGTGTGACTCCCCTTCCCCAGGGACCCCCCGGCGAACCCCTCCTGGAGTGCACCTGTCTGCCACCGCCGCCACCACGACCACCACCACCGCCACCACCGCCACCACCACCACCACCACCGCGCGCTCCACACTTGAATGGCAGCGCCTGCAGGTAAATCCCCTCCCCTCCCTCCCCTTCCTCCCCACCATCGGCTTTGATTTGTTCCTCTTGTGAGCCGTGAGAAAGGAAGGGGGTTGCGTTCAGAGGTGGACACAGGGGCAACATACGAGAGGGGAGGGGGGAGGGGACATGGGTGGCGGCGGGGGTATAGAGGAAGAAGAAGACGAAGGAGGAGTGAAAGTAGAAGTAGAAAGCGCTGACTCTGGGCTAAACTCCCCTAGGTCTGTGTGTGTGTGTGTGTGTGGGGAGGGTTGTGTGTGTGTGTGTGTGTGTGTGTGTGTGTGTGTGTGTGTGTGTGTGTGTGTGGAGCCAGTCTGGCTGTACACAGTAACCACACACCGCGCTCATTAGCAAGAGATCTAGTTTGTGCTACTACTGTGTCGTGTGTACATGGATCTGTGTGGTGTGTGTGGTGTGTGTCTGTTGTGTGTGTGTGTGTGTGTGTGTTCTGCAGCTGGACTGATGTACTGTGTGGGTGGGTGGGCGTGTGTGTGTGTGTGTGTGTGTGTGTGTGTGTGTGTGTGTGTGTGTGTGTGTGTGTGTGTGTGTGTGTGTGTGTGTGTGTGTGTGTGCGTGGGTGGGTGGGTGAATGGTTGGCTGGATGGGTGTGTATGTGTGTTCGTGTGTGTGTGTGTGTGTGTGTGTGTGTGTGTGTGTGTGTGTGTGTGTGTGTGTGTGTGTGTGTGTGTGTGTGTGAAAGAGAAAATGTCAACACCCCTCCATCCCCACCCATATTTGGTACATATATAATCATAATATTAATACTACTACTATTAGTACTACTACTATTAAATAATATTATTAATAATATTATTATATTATTAATATTATTAATATTGTTATTATAATACAATAAAATGTAATTAAAAAAATACAAATTACAATAAAATATTAAGAATAATAATAGTACTATTACTACTACTACTACTACTAATAATAATATAATAATACTAATAATAATAATAATAATAATAATAATAATAATAATAATGACATCTTCACACCATCATGAATCCCAAGTTGTTGCTTTCCCTGAATGATAGAACACGCTCCAAGGCTAGGTGCAGTGTGTAGGGACGTGTCTCTTTCATGGTGAATAACGCTGTATAAGGATGAAAAGGAAAATCAATTTGGGGCCCAGAAAGTGTGCAAGAAATGCTGTTAATAATGCATGGGACAATCAGCACTGCCGGCGGGCTTAGACCCAACAACCTTCACAAGACCAGAACCTTCTCTAAGCACTACAACTACGTGAATGTGATTTATCATTATTTTTTTTTTCATTCAGGGTAGATCACAATTCGTATGAAAGAAAAAGCCATGATTTGACGTGAGCCGAACATGTATTGTTATTATCATCAACAAAGTGGTTCAAGGATTTGGCTATTTTGGCTAAATCCACATTTTCTCAAGGAGAGAAACACTTCTCTTCCTCAACAAGAAAGCTGTACTTGGACCAGAACTCTGAACTCGGTCCAGAATCCTCCAAGGGGTCTAGATTCTTTAAAAAACGATACCTTTTTTTGAAAGAGTTCTTCAGACTCAGGAGAACCCTGAATACAGCAGTAGTAGCTACACTGGGCAGACACTAGTGGAACAGAGATATTCTCTTCATGTGGCTGTGTGTGTGTGTGTGTGTGTGTGTGTGTGTGTGTGTGGTGTGTGTCTGTGTCTATGTGTGTGTGTGTGTGTATGTGTGTCTGTGTGTGCGTGTGTGTGTGTGCATGTGTGCGTGTGTGACACAGTAGAGAGTAGTAGTGACTGAGAGAGACAGAGGTCCATGAATATCTGTGTCCATGTAAATCTGGCAATGGATTCAGGAGCATGTGCGTGCATTTAAGTTCATCCTGTGTGTATTTCAATGTATGTATGTGTGTGTGTGTGCGTGTGCATGTGCGTGTGTGTGTGTGTGTGTGTGTGTGTGTGTGTGCGTGTGTGTGTGTGTGTGGTCTATCTGTCTCAAGGAGCTAAGTGGGCAAGCGCATAGAGCAGCAAGGTGCTCATGACACATCTCAGGGAGTGAGAGAGAGAGACCATGTTCCCCTGCAGCGTTGACTATGATCTCGCTCTCTCTCTCTCGTTTCTCTCTCCCTCTCTCTCTCTCTCTCTCTCTATGATTTAATGATGAGCAAGAGACCACTTTGAGTATTCATACACAGCAGACAAGTTCACCTGCTCTGCTGTGTGCGTGTATGTGTGGCTTTCTCTCTCTCTGCCGCGTTCTCTCCCATTGGTACATTGCAGTGGCTGTGAAACGCTAACCTTGAATGATTGCTATGTTACTAGCATTTATTCAACCTTTTTTAACCCCATTTTCAAACGGCAATTACACCAACACGGGGAAATATTATTCGAAAGCATATTTCACATTATGATTAAAAATAATCAGTGCGACTGGAGTGTTTTTCAATCCCCGGATGACACAGGTATTTGTAAATTATTTCCCAGGGTCTGCTGCCAGCATGCAGCCGACACACACTAACAATATGAGAGGGTTCCTCTCATTTCATCATGAAAGGTAAAACCCTTCCTTTTTTGATTTCAAGATAATATGTCACCTACAAACACACACACACACACACAACACACACACAGATCCAGACAGTACAGCTCAGCAGCAAGCTGTCTGCCACCCCACACCCCCCCCTTTTATTCTGCACCGAGTCATGTAGATAGGTGGGGTGGGAGGGGGGGGCGGGTGATGGTGGTGGTGGGGTTGGGTGGCTGTCTGTCTGTCTCCCCCCCTCCCCCCCACATACCCCACTCCCCCCCTCCCCCACATCCCACTCCGGAGGGGGGACACCTCCTCCTGATGCGTACAGGGAACCTCATCTGCTACTCACCCCCCCCCCCCCCACCCCCACCCCCTACACACCCACATAAAAGTGTGCATAAATGCACAAAAGAAGAGAAAAGGAAAAAAGGATAAAACTAGGAAAAAAATAAGACCAAAGGTTGGTGGTGCTGGTTGGTTGGGCGTGCAGGCGAGTATGAATCCTAAGTGAGTGTCTCATTAAGTGAGCCCCCCTCAGCCCCCGCCACTGTGCAAATGTTATTGCTCCGTAACCGGGCCGATTTCCTCCAGATCAGACCTCTGAGGAGCCGGGAACATGATCATTAGCTGGGCCAAAAGCACCGGTGAAAGGCCACGCGCCAACCTCTAATACCGCACGCACACGCGCGTGTGTGTGTGTGTGGATATTGTACGATTTTGAGTGTGTGTGTGTGTGTGTGTGTGTTCTGTTCACATGCGTCTGCCTATCCATCTGTTATCATATCATGTCACTATATCTGTGTGCGGATACATCTTCACCCCTGTGTGTGTGTGTGTGTGTGTGTGTGTGTGTGTGTGTGTGTGTGTGTGTGTGTGTGTGTGCATTTAATAAATGATGGCGATTATTATTAATTTGTATGCGAAACGGCTGTCCTTTTGCAGTGGACCAGTGTAATGAACAAGGCGAGGCGACCAAAGGCTAGGCTGTGCTTGGCCACAGCAGGCTAGGTTAGGCTAGGCTAGGCTACAGAAGCTGGGGCTCCCCTCCCCTTCTTCATCTCTGTGCATCCGCCACCCTGGGCCCCGGGCTAAATCTATCCCTTCTCATGGGCCATAATGGCTGGGTTGATGTATATGTTTTAATATCCAGCAATATGACAGGGGCCTGGTAATAAAACATGGGGGGGGGCAGGGGGGAGGGGGGCGGGCGAGGGAGAGGGGGGTGAAACGGAAAAGCCGAATGAATGAGAGAGAGAAATAGAGGGACAGAGACAGACATAGAGAGAGGAAAGGAGAAAGAGAGGAAGAAAGAGAGAGAGAGGGAGAGAGAGAGCAATAGTTTACATGCTCTGCTCACTGCCTCTCTCTCTCTCTCTCTCTCTCTCTCTCTCTCTCTCTCCTTACTCTCTCCCTCTCTCTCTCTCTCTCTCTCTCTCTCTCTCTCTCTCTCTCTCTCTCTCTCTCTCCTCTTCTCTCTCTCTCTCTCTCTCTTCTCTCTCTCTCTCTATCTATCTTGCTTCTTCCTCATCTGACCCAAACACTTGCGAGTATTCTAGCGGAGCTCCTGATGGTTTAACAGACATGACTGAATTATCTCTGGCTGTTGGTCGTGATCTCACCGTGCATATTTTCTCGCTTTGGATAAAAACATCTGCCCTAAATTTTATTCAATATTACGGATGACCCCCATGGCAGATGATGATGAACAGAAGAGCTTTCGTGACTTTTTAAAAAGACTGTTTTACGAGGTTACAAAACTGCAAAGAGATTCAAAATTAAGCCTTTGAATGACATATTTCGTACCCTAGACATATAGATGGTCATACAGAGGGAATTTAATTTATGTCTCTCTATTTTAAGAGATGGTTTTTTTTATGAGTGATTTTGTACGGATAAAAAAAAATAAAACCTCAAAGCACTGCCGCCTTAAGTACAACTAAAGCTAATCATTGCGTCTTTGGAAGTAGTTACGAGGGATTTAAATACTTAACGGAGACAAAGCTGCCAGAAATACTTTTGGGAGCAAAAAAAACTAAAAAACACACAAATAGAAAACGAACAAACGTTTTTCCTCTTTTTAAGAGCCTCTAGAAGCAAATAAAGGAAATAAACAGCAGTACGTGTGTTCATGCAAGAGCACGTGTGAATACAGCAAACAGCTGTATTCACACAGCGAACGGCTGTATTCACACGCTCACACATGCAGATCACTGTTCCCCTGAGTTCTCCGCCTGGCGTCTAATTGAGGTATTGACGGATTTAAATGAAGCAGAAATGCACACAACCCTGACGAGTACGACAAAGTGCCCGGAAAACGCCAGCCCGCACAACACTGTTAAGAACGCACACACATTGGTGCGCAGACAGAGCAGTACAGACGCCACGGATAACGTGTGGTGGAGAAAGCCAGCGAACGAGGTGGTGGTGTTGGAGGTGGGTTGTGAAATGGCAGAGCCCATAATGGTCTCTCCATCTCTCTTTCTACAACCCACTCCCGCGGGGAGGAGGGGGAGGGGGGGGATTAGGGCCATTTTGCGGGAAAAAGCATCTTGAGTGCCTGGCTGCAGAGGTCAAAGGTTAAAAGGCGCAAAATGTGTGTAGCAGGGCTTCCTACCACAATGCCACATGTGTGGCTTAGTTCGGGGCTGCTCCAAGGACACAGGCAGTAGTGGTGGTGATAGTCCGGTTTATTGTAAAAGGGTGCAGGTAAAGTGGAATGAACAGAGCAGATGGTACCTGCTAGCATGCTAGCGCTCTCCGAGTGTGTGTGTTGGTGGCTGACTTAAACTGTAGTGTACTGATTAGCCAATGCACCACAGGCGTGCAAGCCCCCCAATGAAGCAACTCAAATGATTTTAGAGGAAATCAGTTGTCGAGGGACGACTGATGGCTGTTGACTCCATGGCTACGGCCTTGGGGTGAATACTCTCTTCTGATTGGCTGGCAGGTGCGCGTTAAAACGGTGTATTGTAAACCCAGTTGGGCTCATGTGTAATCACTTCTAAATTTACTGCAGCAAGCACAGCTGAGTTAACAACTTGATAAACTAACGGCCGGTAAGGAAAACACCCAAACGGCTGATATGAATATTTCTTTTATTCTATTTTGGAGAATACAACAATTTTGAAGAATGGGACGCAGCAGAGGTATCTATTCATTTATTCAAATACTTTGTAACGAGCTACGGCAATGGAGCCATAGCCTTCACTCACCTCAGCCCGTTATTTATACCACGACGAACTGGCTTGATTGTAAAAGGTACAAGAATTATTTTGTGAATGAATGAAGATAGATACCTAATTAAGTCTGATAAAGAAGAAATAGTGAAACATTTAAAAAAAGAGGCTAAACACATTATATTGCTTGAACAGTATGAAGCAGGTCAGTAAGGTCAAACACACACACACACACACACACACACACCTAAAAACATGCACAACACACACACACACACACACACACACACACACACACGTGTGTGTGTGCATCATCTGCCCAGGGTTGTGCAAGATATGAGCGGAGTAGTGTGATCGTAACCAAGGCGATGACCATGGTACACTTCAACCTCCATCTCATCTGACACATACACACACACAGCATACACACACACACACCACCCCCACCCACCCACCACCCACCCACCACCACACCCACCCACCCAACGCCACCACACCCACCCACCCACCCACCCACACACCCACACCCCACACCCACACCCATGGTAAGCCAAAGTAGGCCAAACCAGCAGGCCTTCCCCAGGGCGCTCACAGTCCCTGCAGCATCCAACCCACAGTAGCACACACACACGTTACACGCACACACACACACACGTCACACACACACACACACACACACACACACACACACACACATGCGCACAAACACACAAACACCGCCTGTCCTGTTTTCTCCTAATGCACAGAAGTGGCTGGTTGTGTGGTCGAGTCACCCAGCCCGTGACTCCCGGTCTGAGCATGCTCAGTGTAGCGGCCCTCTCAGAGCAGGGCTGAATGACAGCATAACAACAAGGAAAACAAAACAAGCTAGCTGTGGTATCAGAGAAAGACGGGATGAGAGATGGATGTAAACACAGATAGCAACAGGAAACAGAAAAATACAAAACTGTAGCGAGGGGATGAGCGCGGTTTGTAATGCGACCCGCAACAACAAGTGTACTAACTGTAGTCTAACCGATGTATGGCAATCTAATTACTGATTGACATCGTCTTGCGCTAACCTCTTTATGTCCGGCCCTCTCAGGCTCTGGAGGAGTCCATTCCCGTCAACAGCATAAGCGTATAAAGAACAAAATGCAGAACCAATTTATTACGTGGCTGGGGAGCACAGAGCACATCGTAGCCTTGAGTTTATAGAGCAAAAGGACTGTTTATGAACTAGCGTGATTTGTAACGGTATTCATATTCGTACGTTGTATTCTCTCCGGAGAGAAAACAAGGCTTTTTTTTAACAAGAAAAGTAAGAAGTGATTTCACCGCATTTGTAGCCCTTTTGTTGTTTGGCGCTTAGCCAGCGGAGAGGGGGGATGTTTGCGGCTGCCATAGGTCAACCCGCCGCATAGCAACCGTGTCCTACAGCCAGGCGAGCCCACCAATGGAATCGCAGCGCGCGCGGGTGTGCGTGCTAACCTCTGCTCTCCGTTTCGTCGGCTATAACAAGTTTGCCGCGCTGTCAACCTCGCGCAGCATCCGTGTCGAGGCGCGCTACCGAGAAATGTGTGAAAAATGGAAAACACTTTTTGAAAAAAAGCATGCGTGCGATCAATACAGTGTGCCGTATCATTTTCTTTTCTTCCAAATAATCAGAGGCTCAACTATTTCCCTCGTCAATTTATCAATAGGGCTTTTTCTTGACATATTATCTTCGTACGAATGTGTTTGCATGTGTTTGCGCGCAGAAGTAAACACTGCAAATTAATTCACTTGCGCATCTGCTCGTGTAAATATTGCATGCATGCGTGTGTGAGTTAGCCACACATACCGCTATGCACAGCAATAGATTCTGTGTGCCCACTTTACAGCTGCAAGGGCTTCACTTTACAGCTGCGAGCCGAATGCAAGAGTTTGGTTGTTTGGACGGGTGAGTGGACCAAACTAAAAAAAGGAGGAGAGCTGGGGGGGGGGGGAGACAGAGGGATAGAGAGAGAGAAGGCCCAAGCAGCAGGGGGCCTCCCTCTGCCCCAGCTTGATAAGAGTCACCTGGGGGGCGAGGGGAGCAGAAGAAATACCCACTGGTGTCTGAACTCTGAACGATCTGAAATCTGAAGAAAATGCAACGGGAGCCATGTGAATCTATTTAGTAAGGGAAGCGTTTGGCCGGAGGGATTAGCATGCGAAACTTTTAAATGATGCAGTTGAAGAAAGTACATCAGATGCACCAATGCAATCCCATAGTCAGTGTAATACTAATCACACGTTGGGTGGCCCTCGATGCATCAAAAGTGCAATAGGAAGGCAGTGTCTGAAGTTCACATTCTAGACCCAATGATATGGAACAGTTCTATTTGGTTTTTGTATATCTATATTATACATTTTATTTTTGTTTTGTATATAATATGTTTTTTGCTTTATACTGTCCTGTTGTTATTTATGGGTGTATCGTTTTTTTTAATGTGAATCTCTAAAGCTACATTATCAGAAGGACAATGAAGAACCCTCCGTTGTCTAAACTACAATCCATTAGTTATGTATCAGTATAGCTCATAGTCACAGGCTATGCTGATGAAGGGCTACAGTTGGAATAGTTTGAATGCCGTGTAGAGGGTGTAAGAGAGAGGGAGATGAGACAGAGAAGAGAGAGGGAGAGATGAAGAGAGAGTGTGTGTGTTGGTGGGTTTTAATGGTGCAAACACATCTTCACATTGCTGTTCTCCCCTTTAAGAAGCAAGGGGTGAAGGAGGAGGAGGAGGAGGAGGAGGAGGAGGCAGGAGTCTTACTCTTCACGGTGAGGTACATGGACTTGCTGACGTCGGCACCCACGTCGTTGCTGACTTTGCACAGGTAGAAGCCCCCGTCGTCCTCCAACACGTGCTTGATGAGCAGCGAGCCGTTACTCAGCAGCTCCACGCGGGAGCCGCTGTTCAGCAGGATGGGCTGGAACTGGGGGACACCCGCGCCTAGAGCACAGGGGAGAGAGACACCCAGAGAGAGTCACAGAGAGAGAGAGAGAGAGAGAGAGAGAGCAGAGTGGTGGTGGTGGTGAGGGAGATGTGGAAAAAACACGTTTTGATTTAGATTTTGCTGCTTGTTTCGTGTATATGTTTATACACATGCACACGCGTGGGCACACACACGCAGGGAGATGAATAATTAAAGTGTGTATTGATCGCCAATGCAGAACTGAGAAGATGAAGAGTGTGATGGGCAACCCAAAACCAAACTTGTGTGTATGTGTGTGTGTGTGTGTGTGTGTGTGTGTGCGTGTGTCTGTGTTTGATGTTGTTGTGTGTGCATATAGTAGATGTGCATGCGTGAGTTCACTTTATGGTATGTCAGCGGGAGTGTGGATCCATGTTTGTGCCCGTGTGTAATACCTACATGTGTACATGTATACATGTGTGTGTGTGTGTGTGCTTGTGCGTATGAGAGGGGCTTGATGACAAAGCTTGTCTGACTGAGGCGGGGTGGGGGGAGGGGGGGAGGTGGGGGGAGGTGGGGGGGGTTGTAAACATGTTTCTGAACACCAGGCCCTAATCCTTAAAGCGCCAAACAGCTGGGGAGCGTGGCGAAGGCAGCCGAGGCGACTGGTGTGATGCAATCAGAACAGACACAATGCAAAATAGAGCGAGAGACAGATAGAGAGAGAGAGAGAGAGAGAGAGGAGAGAGAGAGAGAGCGAGAGAGTGAGAGAGAGAGAGAGAGAGAGATAGAAGGCCTTGCATTGCTATAGGCCTTGAACATAGGGTGCAGTCAAATGAGATTCAAAGATGTTTACTGTAGTTAGACAAGGATTTCCTCCCTCATATGTGTGTGTGTGTGTTGTGTGTGTGCGTGTGCATGCATTAGTGCGTGTGTCAGTGTGTGTCTGTATATCTTACATCTAAGATCTTTGGATTTGCACTTCAAGGCATTTACACTTGTTATGATCGCGAGCAACATGCAAATGTGCATGAATTGATCAGCGGAGTAAAACAGCTGCAAAAACAGCCTCTTACTACATTGTAAACATGTACAATAGGGATGGGATGGCTCCATTTGTTTGTGTGCTGCTTAAAAAACTAGTTTTTTCAAGACACAATGTTGTTGTGCTCTTCACAGTAACCCTTACCTATAGTGCCGAGTGCTGATATTGATTGCGCGCTATTGCTTTGCAGAACAATGCCTCTGTAACCGGGTTTAGCCTCAGAACATGGTCTTACTCACTATATAATACAAAATAATACAGGCCAAATACTTCTAAAATCTTATGCAACATCATTGTAGAATTCAATCCAGGCTATATCTTCTGAGATGTGTAATAAAAAATGTGGGTTACTTACTCCACTAGATATTGCTATGTATATTCTGCTAGAAATTGCAACATTTAAATATAACATTTATATATTTAGCTGTAATTCTGTAATGTGTACAAAAGAATGGACATTGCAAGTGTTCTTCTCTTCCCATTAGTGGCAGTAGGCTGTATATGTCAACCTGGCCGCCATCATGCACGTTATAATACATGTGGAGGGGGTAGAGACGCTTGTTACGTTTAGCATGGTACAGGATTAGCCGCTAGTTAGCGAGTCGTGGGTTTTTAGCTTTTTAATTCCACAAGGCCTGTTGACTTCTCTTCTGTTGCGTCCAACACTAGCCGGGGTACAGAGTCACGAGCCCGGGGATAGAACTAAGCCTGTACTACTGGTATCATTCATCAGATGAATGATAACATCTAATTTTTTTTTAATGGCATGCGATCTACTTCCTTTGCGATCGACTGGTTGATCGCGATCGACGTATTGGGCACCCCTTTCCCCCCCACCGGCCACCGCATTTGCACCAAGTCCCGCCAAATATCTTAAAGTGTAAAAAAAAATTGTATTATTATTTTTTCTTTTGTTTTAAGATTAAAAATTTCCCAGACAATATTGGGGACCCATTTTTAATGTCCCGCGACCCACCCGAGGGTCGCGACCCAGGGGTTGAGAACCACTGTTTTAAAGGCTTGCTCGATGGTCTGTGACTGTGGCACCGAGGAGGATGGACCAGCAGTAGCATCACTGGGTTTGCCTGCTGCACGCCCACTCTGTAAACAAGGGAATAGCAAATTATTATTAATATTGGTGTTGTTACATTATTATTCTCTCGCTCGCACACACGCAGACACACGACGCATATAGCAGCAGAACGTTCTACGCTCATACAACTCACTTACCATACTTACTACATATATTTATATTATTTAATTTAATATTCCTTGCGAATATTCTCTCCATTCCTATATTCCCCACTCCTACACCCTGTAAACTGCTGCTAGCTTTTCATTTAAATTGTTATGTTTCTCTTGTTATATCTTTATATATATTTTTATTTTTATTTGTATGCCTTGCTACTGTGTGGATGTTGCCTGCCAGGTCACAAGAATTTCACTGTTCTGATGACGCTAAGCTATTTGGTGCATGTGACAAATAAAACACTAACTTTGACTTTGACGTGTAATGTTATTACAAGAGTACGTCACAGCGAACGCCTCAGTTTACATTATTGACAAGCTATTAGCAAGTTAGACGGACAAACCATGACCCATTCCGAAGTCCCCACATCATGCATTGCTTGAGCTAAAACTTACCTTGCATTCGCTACAAAGTTGTGAGTGGTGGTCACGAAGATGAGAGAGAAGATTTGACGTGTTGCTCCCTTCGCAGCGATTTTCTTTCTGCATGTTCTGCAGACTGGGTAACCGTCTTCAATCAGGTTTCCCGAGTAAAATCCAAAGTACGACCACACTTCAGACTTGGTCCTCTTGGAAGGCTGAAAAATGTCCCGACTCCGGAGCGCTGTCGCTGCCTTCAGCCATGTTTCGACTCAAAACAGATCCTCGTTGCATACTGCGCATGCACGCCTGCATCTGGTTGATGCTGAACAGTATTTTTCGTGAGTTTTTTAAACCGCGGTAATCAACACGGTTTTAATTTGAAACGGTACTGCTAACCGTCGGGGGATTTTACCGTGGTTTATCATTAAACCGGTAACCGTTTCATCCCTAGTCACATGCAACATCATACCAGTAAGATGAGCAGTGGAATGTTTCTCCACTGGCTCTTACAATGTACACACTAAGCAAGGTAAAGAAAATAGAACCAACAATGAAAAATAACAATAGAGAACATGACGGCTGAGAGCAGATTCATTGTACAGTTGAGTTAAATACATGAGGAGGCTACTTGTGGATCTTGATAGGGCCTATCATGGGCGTAGAATTTAGTGGGGACGCTGGGGACATGTCCCCACCAATATCCAGCGATATCCATCCACCCCCCCATCCGAACCGTGAATTAACGGGGCCCCCCCCCCCAGAG